>VZTF01004396.1:1675115-1739525 GCA_013397755.1 Cnemophilus loriae
AACCTCTGATTGGTGAAGATAAAATACAAGGTATCAAGATCCTTGATTGGCATACCCAGGGCATAAAAGGAGCCGCACCAACCCCCAAGCGTGGTGTCTCTACCAGACCTGGCAGCCATCCAGTGCTGTCCTTTTGTCTCTCGGCTTTTCCCCAACTGTTATTTTTGTTAATAAACCTTCTAAAATTTTTAAGAGTGAGTTTCATTTCTCACATCTAGGGACTGATTTCATCACACTTCTGAATTTTGTACTGGGGCAGCCCTTATGTGATGTGGGAAATCCTGGAGTTTCCTGAGTAGTCCTGGCTAAATTTCTTGTGGTGCATAAATGTGAGGCAGCGAGAAGCAAGGCACTCCCTGGGCTCTGGGGAGTCTCCAACCTTTCACAGGCAAAGGCAGAGCGAGAGCAGGGGAAATAAAGACTTGCTCAGATCAGGCTCTATTTTGAATGGGGTTTAATAGAGAATTTGAACTAGCAAGGTTGGAGAAACTAAATAAAATTCATTTTGTCTGTTGCCACATAAAGACCAGGAAAAAAATCATCAATAAAGGGTAGAGGAGGATCTGAGCTCAATCACACTTGGAGAAGTGAGGCTGGAAGTCCAGCTGAGCCATTGCAAGAGCACCAGAACTCTAACACACCTTCTGTAATGAATTCTGTCAATCAGAGCAGAAAGTCCCACTTGAAGTTAATGTTCCCTGAATACTTTCCCCATCTATTTTAAACTATGAAGCCTGGACCACTCCTTGGAGATCTGGGAAACATTCTACCTATCAAAAACATTATCGGGCACAAGCGATAAAACACTGGCAATAATAAAATTACATTTTCAGCACAGCATCTCACAAACCTTTGCCATGTTCTACTGCTGCATCACACACACAGTCATCCTTATTGTCTAATACCTTGAGCTTTTAAAATTTATAATTTACTTACTTACCAAATAATAAGTCTATGTTTTTTTTGCCTTCTATCCTTGTGACGGGCCATTCTGTTTCTGGCTGTACAGGATTAGCTGCAATTTCTATCAGCAATTGGTAATCTAGATTTTATTTCTGCTCTGCATCTCTAAATAAAAACTAAGTTGTTTTCCATTTGTTCTAGATTTAGTAAGTCCTGCAGTTTTGATAATATAAATTACAATTCAGCCCAGAAGATATTTTTGGGTTTGATTAGCAGAAAAGTATGTACGTGCTCTTAAACACTCTCTGTCCACAAAAGCAAGAGAGCTTGTGGGCTATAAAGGCATGATCACAAAGGTCAATGCGTGGTTATGGGCACCTTAAAACACCCTTCTCTGCAGTGTTTCATGACATAACCCACACTCCTGCTTTTCTCCTTTCTTTGGGTTCCCCTAAGCTTCAATTCTCTTTCCAGAATTTACCAACACAACTTCTGCTCCAGGAACTGAGTCAATGTAATACAAGTGATTACGTCCCTTTTAATATTGTTTATTAAGGAAGTAGAAGGGCAGCTTAGAGAATGGACTGTCTGAGTTGTAAGATGGACCAAAAAATGGGGAACATCAATAAAGTCAAAACTTAGGAGGTCTATCACTCGACCTAATGAAAACATATAATAATCTGATTTTTAAAATTTAAATACCATTGGGAAGCCCCAGATGAAATCAAGCCCTGTTATGGCAGGTATTCTGCTGTCTCTCAAATGGTGCACAAGTTACAGGAGAAAACACAGAGGGTGAAGGGAGTGTGGAAAGGAACGGAGGAAAGAAAACTGAGATGCAAAGGGTTGAAACAACCCATCAAAGACAAGGACAATAAACCAGAAATCACAGATGTCCTGAACTCCACCACTATGAGTCATCCTCTTTCACAAACCACTGAATAAGTTGATGAAATTAATAGACTTTTAAACAGGTACTGAATTTGTTGGCAGAATATTCTCCAAACATTGCTTAGGAGAGAGTATTTTGCCTCAAATTGCTAATAATTTTATATCTCTTCTGGAATGATTATAGCCAGTTTATTATCCTTTGAAGCAGAGCTATGTCTTCTTGTCTTCTCTACTCCCTAGCCACATTTTCACCTCAAGGAGCCCCCCAAATATTACTTGTTTATTGACTGTAGTTTCACTTTTCACTGCAAGCCTGAAAGGACTTAATTTTTGTGTAAGTAAGCCCAGCCTTCTCTGAAAACACCAAGAGTGGTGTCATCTACCCAGTGAGAAATTTGAATTGTGGCATCCTCAGGATCCCCCCTGTGGTGGGTGATCTTGTTCTGTGCTCTGGGTGGATGCCTTTGAAGTACATGTGTGTGTGAGACAGAGGGAGGGAAAGGGAAAGAAGGAATGAAATACGTATTCAGACATTAAACTCCATTATTTTAATGGACCTTTTCACCTACCCTAAAGTTTCAGATGAAAATAAACAATGATGATGGAGTAAATGAACAGGAGAGGGAAAAACACTGTGCAATGAAATGTTCTTCATAGGAAGTCTTACTGTATTTCATTTTTTTCATTTATTCCAGACCCGGGAGCCCCAAACTGCCGTGGCACTTCAGGTGCTTGATTTTCTACTCCTTGCTGACTTTAACTGAGCTCATCCACAAGGTTAATGCTTGCTTTACCTTCCACATGTGCCTGCACTGGGCTGAGTCCACAGAAACCTCCTCCCTCCACCCTGGGAGCAGTCAGAGGGACCTCGGCAGGGTCTGAGGCTTTTGCCCCACGATGTGAGGCCAGGACTTTCTCCTCAGCCTGGCAGGCTCCTGTCTGTAAGGAGGCAATACACACTGAGAATTTATAACTCTCCTCTGGAGCAGTCCAAGGAATGTGGCTGGGAGCCCCACCAGCTCCTTGGGGGATTTTGCCTGCGGTACTCCATTGCTTATTCCTAGTCCTGTCAAGCTTGCAGAGAATATAGATTTTCTCAGCCTGATAACAGAGATGGAATGGTAATGGGTAGTAGGAGATGGGAAAGCGTTAGAGGAGTAGCACTTTCAAGAAGTGCAAACTTAGCACGATTTACTACGGTGCTTCACGATGGCTGACTGAAAACTCTCACTCAGACATAATGCCACGTAAAAGGACAAACTTGTAACAGCTACAGCCTTTGTGGAATCCCCTTGCCAGGTTTTGTCAGGCGTTGAATAACTTCAGTTGGAAAAACAGGAAGGAAGATTTACAGGTAATCAGTGTTGCCAAAATAAGTGGACTACAACAGCTGAAATATTGTAGCAGATTCCAGACAAATCTTTGTTTCACAAATAACATTACAACTGGTACCTCCGAAGAATCAGACTGAATATTGTTCAATATGTGGAGAGTTGTATGTGTGAAACAATAAAAAATTATTGGAAAAAAACTAAAGGAACGGGTGCTTTTCTGCTGGACCTGCATTCAGCACAGTTTCTGAACATCTTTGAAGGTACACTCAACGTCCACTGCAACTCTGCACCCAGTGTGGTCTGTGGGCTCTAACAGAACCTGGCACAAGGTGTCTGTATAATCAGAAGTTAATATACAATGAGTATTTTAGCACTAACAGCATAAAAGACAGCTTGAGTAACAATTCTAAAGTGACAGCTTCTCACACGGGTGGGTCTGGCAAAATGCACATCCCTGATATGTTAAAAACATCTCCACTTCTGCTGCATAACTGGGGGTCCTCTGTGTCCAGCTGAAAGGAGACAGTTCCCAGCTATCAAAGGTTGATTCCTGCACACCAAAGTGAGAGACCTGGATTTTGGAGGATTGGGAGAGGATTATTCTCTGAACAAGGATCTTCAAAGCCATCCTTGCCATGCTGCTACTCTGCAACACCCTCTGAAAGGATGGCAAAGCAGGGCCTGATGTTGCAGAAAGTGCTCTTTAGCACACTCCCACCTTCTTAGTCCAGACTACAGCACAGCTAATACTGAACTGTGCTCTCTGATCCAGGATTTGCTCCAGGAGAGAATACATAATCCCAGTGCAAAGGGATAGCAAGCACAGCTAAGGGGAAGAGAAAAAAAAAATACATATATATTGCTCTAAGATTCTTATTTTCTGGGGTAGAGAAGGTAGAACTTGTCAGTCATATTCCAATATCTATTTCTGATTTAAAAACAGAAGATGTCTATCGATGCAAATGTCTTTTAATCATTTCTGTTAGCAGATAGACAATGCTGGTATTTCCTTTTTCTTCTTATCTGCTAAGTGCATGAATGCTATTTGTCAGTAATTTGCCTCTCAGCAGAAAACGAAAGCAGCACCTACATACCAAAGGGCTGATAACACAAACTTGCCCTTCTGTGTAAATGTATTTACACAGACGTGTATCTGTACACACTGAGCACCATAGATATCTCAAGGAATGCCAACAGATTCTGTATTTTATACATTCTTTCTCTTCTCTAAGAAAACACCAAAATGGAGGCTCTTTCCCCTGAATCCCACTCTGTTCCTCCAGTCAGGATTCCATTCTGTTGCTTCCCTGTCTGCATCGTACCGAGGCTAACAGCGGGACAATGGGAATGATCCGAACCCTTCCTACACGAGCCCAGCGCTCGTTTGGCTCTCGTGCTCGCAGTGACACGGGCAGCTCCACTGCAGAAAAGCACTTAAAGGTGCCACTTTTGAAGCCCTGTGTCGCCTACACTTACTCCCAGCACGCTGAATTGATGTGGTTCTGCCAGCACAGCTCCGAGAGCTCCTCTCACTGCTGCTGCCACTGCAACTGCCATACTCTTAATAATGATAAGAGTTCTGAGGGCACACCCAGAATTTTACCAGCTGGGTAAAGCTTTACTGAAGATTTTCAGCTCTCTTGTCCTCCCACGTTGATTTTGAGAGAGAATGTCAACTGTTCGTGTTCAGTGCTGCACATGAGGATTTGAACCCGAGAACACTCCTGGCCTTTGTGCTTGGACTGCTAAACTGCTACCCAAAGAACAAAGAAAATGAATATAATGGAGATACTCAGCAGGTCAGCAATATCTTTGAAGAGAGGGATTTAACTTGGACATTAATCAGTACATAATTGCTTACGTAGCATGCCGTTCTTCACTGTTAATGATTTAACACGATGATTTACCAAGGCACTGAGAGGATGCCTGGATGGAGGGAGAAAAAGCACAGAAATATAGCCTGTGGTATTCCCTGCCAGAGAATGAATCTACCCGTGCAGGAGTGTCAAATTGATAATGAAAGATAAAATGTATGGTGAGCCCAAGAGGCTACTTTACATATTGCAGTGAATAATGCTGCTGCTCTCTCTGCCCCTTACACTGGATCAGCTCCTTGCAGACACAGACAAAAAAAATACGGCGACCCCACTTCATTCAGAGAAATTGTTTTTCACTCAGGATACCGTTTCCAATGAGCAATTCCTTATCTAGACTTGTGCTAGTGAAAAAAAGCAAAATCAAATCAAATACCTGTTGTAAATAAGACTTGAGTACACCAAGATTTCCTCTTTTAATCTGAACACCAGATCCCTAACTATTGCCCTTCCTAGCAATTGCTCTGTTCCTGGTTTGGCTGAACGATCTGATGAAAAAAAATTCCCATTTAAACAAGAAATTTTTATCTGTTGAGACTATTTCAACCTATAACAGTGGTTTTCAGGTGGTTTACTCTCAGGCAGCTGAGGATTATTTGTAAGTAATCCATAAAAGCAAACTGAGAAACTCAAGCCTATTATCAACAGGTTTAAATTTCCCTACAGGAGTTTGCGTCTCCAGACTACAAAGTTCTTAAAAACCATATATCAAAAATGCTTGGAAAAAACTTTGATCTAGGAAAATGCTATGTACAAAACGTGCTGTTAAATCTGCTGTGATTTAACAGTGGGATAGTTTGCTGTCTTCTGGGATTAAGGCAACTGAACTATCAATTAGCATCCGAAAATGCTGTGGAAAGACTTAAAAATATTTAATGAAAGCTGTGAGAAGAGAAACATGTTTAAGATTTCTCATGTGGATCACCACAAAATTCTAAATCTCTGAAAATTTGCCCTCATTTGACATTAGAGTTACATTGAAAATAACAATGTTCAACAACAGCTTGAATTTTTCTGACCCAAGTACCACGACATCCTTTCTTCTCCTTTCTAGAAAGGGGAACACAAGCAACAATAACAACGTTGAATAACATTGTGACTGAGTGAAACAGAATTCATTCTAAGTTATATTTGCATAGAATCAAATGCAATCATATTGGTCACAAACACTGTGCTCCCGTAATCCACTTCAAAATTAATTTTGGGATCAAGCACACACTTTTTGTGATTCACACCCTCAAAATTAAAAAAAGAAAAAAAACCCAAAACAATGCAGAACAAAACAAAAACCCCTGAACTACCATCTACCATCCAAACCATTCTTCATCTTTATCCCCAAGTATAACCATACAGGTATCTATGTGCAAATACGGTTCTACTGTTCATAAAATTTTAGTCTCTACCATCATATCAAAACAGTGGCTTGAAGAAAAAAAAGTCTCTATTTCCAAGCTCCTTTGTTTGCAAATTTGCATTCTATTTGCATTTATGGATTAAGAACCACAAAATTCTAAAGTAAATGGGGCAGAATTGTTTATAATGAACTAAGCTGCTGTAACATCCTCCTGTAGGATGTTACTGTAGGAATTAATGGATCCAAAAATTGTGAGCATGAGGCCGTAGGTGTTTCACACCATCTCAATTATCCATGGTCCAGTTTCTGATCAGTGGAGTGGTACAAACTGTGTGGGTTATTTTCTTCAAAGCCAATTAGCTTTTAGTTCCTAACAGTGGAATTATTCCAAGTGCCCGCTACGGTGTTTATTGCATACAGCCTCAAATCCCTAATCAAAGCATTCCAGTTGGGACTGGTGGACTGGCCTTGGTGCAGAAGAGCCTGTGCAGCTGCACTGACCCGTGGAGAGGGAGGCTGCGCTGCCCGGGAGTGGAAGGTCCCCAGGAACGCTGCGGTGTCAGAATCATCCCACTGGGGAGATCCCCGGGCACCAGAAGCGTGGAGCTCGAACCGGGGCAGTTACCTGGACAAAGCTGAGCTGAAAGGATCCCTAATGAATCTATCTAGCCTGAAACCTGTCCCCTCAGCAACCCAGTCTGCTGTAAACAAGGGGGGTTTTCCTGTGGACCGAGCCTCTTCCCAGACAAGTCGGTATGAAATGGACGGGGCCTCCTCTTCCGTAAATGTGTGCAGCGGAACTCAGCAAATGCGAACTCCGCAGGTTTCCTGAGCACCGGTGCTAAATCCCTGTTTATAATCAACCCAACCGCACACCATCCGCTCCTCAACCTCCCTGCAGACACAGACACAAAGCCACGGTTCGTGTCTGGGTGCTGTGAGTCTCTCCCAAGAGACTGAAAGAAGCCAGCTGCTAAAGGGAGGGAACAGAGGGAAGGGAACAGGTCAGAGGCTTTCCTGAGGGTCTGCATGGCACCAGGTTCAGTAGTCCCTGTTCCCTTACACAGGAATTTGCACTACACGAAAGAAAGTAGAATTCTTGCCCATGCAAATGTTGGTGCTGATCCTCACTACGGTTTCGCTGATAAATGTGCAGCCCAGTTCAGCCAAAGTCAACCAAACGGGGCTAATAAATGAGAAGCCCAGGGGACCTGGGAGAGGTTCTGGGCCTATGGGCTTTGCTGGCAAGATGGAGCTGATGAGTTTAGCTTTAGGTAAGAAATTACAGCGCTGGAAGTCACCCCCCACCACCTGAGAATGCTTGAACTACAAGTGCATTTGACAGTTAACTCTGGAAAAGACATGACACAGTGAAAAAAAGCATCTGGCCAAGACACGGCCCCTGGTGGCCCCTTCCTCTGTAAGACTTCCGTCTCGGAGATGTGGAGGAAATGGAGAGAAAAATGGATATAAAACTGCTGACACTTCACAGATGATATTTCTAACTTAGGAAATACTAAAGCTCCTTTCTGCTAGTACACTCTGCAGTGGTTAGCATTCGATCCACCTGGGACAATGGACAAAAAAGAATTAACGTAGCTGCTTCTTATTCCATCCACACAATCTGTTTCCATTTTAAAAGCAATTTTGTAAATTTCTCACACTGCTTTTATTTAATCAATTGTGATGTAGAGTATTAATTTCTAAATTGCATGAATCTTAAGTATTTGAATACCCCTGTGGTCCTAAACCCTCTACATCAGTCCTGGGCATTTATCTTTGTTAGTAAATGACACAGTGCATAAAGGGTACAGTTAAAGAGTAGAAAGATCACAGCTGCTGTCGTATTAATATTTAGAGAGCAGATTTAATAAATACCATATCTCACTCTATGTTATTATCTGCATTAGTGCTATCAGGTTTTAGGGGAATTCAGGAGATGGTTTCTTATCCATCAGGTTGTCAGAAGCAGACAAGAGGAAAATCAAATGTTCATTTACTCACATCTGGTGTTCCACAGGGATCCGTGTTTAGACCCCTACTGTGTTTATCTGTATAAATGGTTTCTATCTATCATCTAAATCAGAAGAGTTTATGTGTAGAGCAAACAACATCAGATAAATATCCTTATCCACTAACTCGGTATAAAAGTACAAACCGAATGTACACAGCACATTGTAATTTCTGCTATTTACTGAGGTTATAAAACCCTCTTCCCTCTTCCACTTTTATTTTTGCTCGAGGTTCATAACTTGATTTGCAACCAATTATTACTTTCCCTTTTTCCTCATGCCTTTTATCATTACGCTGATACACAGCTTCTCTCTCTGTCTTGTACCATATCAAGGAGCTGGAAAATCGGTTTTAAAAAGTGTTATAAATAGGTAACGCTGAATATAACATGAAAGAAAAGCAGATGTACCCCTGAAAATGAAATATTCAAACCAAGAGATATATTGCATCTTGCTGCAGGGAACCTGCCAGGGAGGACGGAGGGGCCGTGGCAGAGGCAGGGGATTGTGCAGCGCTCTTTGCTAATGCTGCCATTATTATTCTCCTCTCCCTACCTGATCTTTTTACGACGCCAGCTTCCTTCCCCAAGGAGGAGCCGGGAGATTTTTTTATGGGAAGAAAGGAGCAGAGAGAGACCATAAGCGAATGCATCTTCGATATCAACAGCCATTTTGGCTTATAGGTTTTTTTTACGCGAGTTACCTAAATTGTTTTACTTTTATGCAAATCGGGGTAATTAATCCATAAATATTGAGCCCGTGAACACCTGTGATTTCGCTTCCCATCTTAAACAGCTCCATGGAGCTGCTGCTGCTCTCTTCCCTTCAGGCAGCTATATGAAGTGCACATAAGAGCCATATCCTTCTGCAGAGACAAGCGTGTGAAGGACACTTAGGAACTGTCCTGTTTAAAACACCTCCCTCTAGCACAGCAAGTCTTGCCCAGCATTAATGCAAGAGCCAGCTCTGTTAGGAAAGCGAGTTCTAGGTATGTTCTGTCCTCTAACTCTTTAATCAGGACAAATAACAGTAAAAAAATACCCTGTTTCTTAAAAATAAACCCCAAACTCTTCACCTCCGACCCCACCTCACCTTGCTCTCTCTCTGCCCCGATTTCTATACGTTAGACTCATTCCACGAGCTGCAATAACACAAGACCCTGCTTTTGGCTTTAAGCAGCACAGCAGACACTAACCTGCTGTCTAAATAAGAGTTCCCTGCTGATTGTATCATATCAGTTAAAATAATAAATGCATGATTCATTGTTTTCTGCAATCCTGGAGCACAGTCGTACACTTGTTTTAACATTCAATTATTAACAGGAGTGCTATTTTGAACGTCTCATCTGCCTTATTTAAACAGAAAATAATTATTAATCTCCCCCCATAAAATACATATCCACTAATAAGCAGTCTGTGGCTTTCTGGCATCTTATTTTAAGAAGGATGTAGTTTGAAATAATTAAAAAGCAATACATTTTAAGACTGCTATAGATAAGAGCTCCACATCTGCACATATTTTACCCTGAATAATTCTGTGCAAATCCAAGTAACTCCTCAACACTGGAGTTATTCTTACTTTCCAAAAAGATGCATAAAATCATTTGACCATCTACGGGCAAAGACCTTTTCATCCACACGCTGTCAGTAACATTTTGCTACACATACTTTTGATTATTATCCCATTGGAAAGCATCACAAAACGAACAAACAAAATACAGAACACACGTTCATTAACATGCAAAGGATGCAGAAAGAGAAAACGCTGTTAATGTGACTTTCTCTCTGCAGAGAGAATGGAGTAGAAAAAGTGTTTATCTCAGCAGGAGGACGGGTAGACGAATTAAAAAAATGACATCTGGGTGAGGCTACTACCTGTAGCAAATTGAAAGGTGAAGACCTTGTGAAGGATGATGCAGGAGAAACAGAGCCCACATCACAAATCTGTGCTAAGGAGACAGAATTTTATCTCCTTGTGCTCTGAGATGGCCTTAAGAATTAAAAATGAATTTTACAAACATGCTTTACAGGGTTTCTCACTCAAGCCAACATGCCAAACCACAGAGTGATGTGCATTGCCATGGGCTTGCATACCCATGATTTTACAGGGAAAACTAAGATAAATTATTGCAATTATTTCAGGGAAAGATATGAATTGTTCAATAATTAAGATAACCCTGCTTTTATTCTATCATTGCACCAGTCATACTGTTTAAGACGGAATTTTAAAAATCAAATTTTGAGCTTCATTTGTCTTCCAAATCCACACCCGTGAAGCCAAGCAATGCTACCAGCTCCTTTAAAGTGAGCAACAGAGGCTCAGGGATCTACATGACTCGACCAAGAGCCATACAGGAAAATTCAGTGCAGAAACCAGTCTCAAACACATCAAACTTATAACTGGACCTGACTGCCCTGTTCTACTGCCTTCCTTTTGTCCTCCATGGCCAGAGAGCTCCAGTGAACTTTCCAGGGAAGTGTTTTGTGTGCTGTAACTGGACTCAGGCACTGGCAAATAGCAGGAACACTCCCAAAAGCATCAAGGCTAAGGCAAGCTTTTTCTACTGTTGAATAATTACATGCACACACAAAGGTTCATTCTAAATATGCAGAATGCTCAGAAGTAATGTTATTCCAACAGAATGTTTTGCCAGCTGAGATTTTTTTCTTTCTTATTCAGAGTTACACCACACATTCCACATATTCCTTCTCTCCGACAGAGCTGAATAAACATGATCCTGAAAAGCCAGTTCTTGTTTAAAAGCAATGTGCAGATGGCTTCTTGAACTGTGTAGTCTCAGAAATTACCAACCTTAATAAAACCCTAGTCCTCATATATTCCAGATGAGAGTAAGAAACATATAACAAGCACTTCCTGTGCACAAAAATTTTTACTGTACATCACATAACTCCGTTGTCACCACACTATTTGGCTTTTGACAGTGGGCAGCTGTGCTGTACTGATGTCCCTTCTCCAGCAATTTCCCACTGGTATTTGGCTAGCTACACACTTCTGCTCTTGACACTTATACAAGAATACAACGGAAATGGGTCTAGATTTTCTCCTTTACAACATGCCTTCCCCAAAACTTTTCATGAAAGTTTTTTTTCCTTTCCAATCATTGGCATCAACAATTTCGAGGATAGTGCAACAACAGTTAAAGAAAATACGCATAAAGCATTAACTGGCGAAAAGGATCTGAGATTTAGGAAAAAAAAAAAGGATGAAATTACAGTTAGCATCAAATTAAATACAAACTGTAGTGACGGTGCTTTAAGAAATTGAGAAGGAATTTATCCCAGTAAAACACACAAATCTAAAGTGTTATTTAAAAGCAGAGCATAGTAATGACTGTAGTTACAAATGGTTAGGTTTTATGCTATATATTTGATTGAACCTGTGTTTAGCGAGGTATGGATCATTGCTTTTATGTAAGTGGCAAATTTTACTTATATTTGGAGCTGCGTCCCATTTTTAGGATTTCAGATGTATTTTACTACTGTTTTTCCATGTTATGAAGAACTGTGCTAAACTTTATACTTTACAGCTTACCCAAGAGGTGTGGGATGAGCCCTGTGTTCAGGTGTATCTGGCACCGTATCACTGCCCACAAAACTTTTCCAGTGTCAATAACGAAAATGAAACCTGCATTTCAATTCACTTCATGCAGTTCAACAAGCTCACTAAGGTTTATCTGTCAGCAATATGCAGAGCACATATTTTGAATTCCATGGCAGTTTGCAGAAATACCAGACTGCAAGTGTCACCTCGCTTCTTTCTAAGCCAGGTGCTTGGGCCGGGCTTTAAGCCATGACCAGACAAAGTGGGTACAGCTTTGCTGAGGGTGCAAACCAATCCTCCTCACACTTTCCTTGCCTGAACAGAGAGATGCAGATTTAGATATCTGCCACTTAACCAAGAGAAGGTGAAGAATTTTTCAAGTCAGGTTGCACCAATTTCAAGCGCCTTTGGAGCTTCCCCCTGTGCCCTGAAGCCCCGAGAGCCCCAGGGGTGAGTGATAGCTCATCTGGAATATTTAGCAAAGCAGTTTCGTTTCCTCCCCGCCCCGATTCACGTGGGATCTGTCACCAAAAGCAATTCTGACGAGTGCTGGGGAGGAGCTGCAGGAGCCAGCGACTCTCACTAGGCTTCATTACAGCCCCTGCTTAAATTCACACCGGAGAAACCAATATGAGATGCTGCTCCTGGGGGAGAAGCTGCATTCAGGGGATCTTCTTCCAGGGACATTTAATCCACCCCTCCTTGAGAGCTTTAAAATAAAGTTTTCTTCGGAGGCACATCGAATCATACATCAAGGAGGCAAGCTGGCTTTGCAGCCTTGCAGTAATCAAAAGTAAGGCTCGATGGTGAGCACCATCTCTCATGCACTGATAAATTGGTTTCTCTCCTGTTTTCATTATGCACCACTGGAGTTATGTTCATTGAAGTTAATGGGAGTATTTCCATGGACTTCGGTGTGTAGTAGGTCATATAATAAGTTCCTCCATACGTTGTAGTCTGAGGGCCAGAGCAGCACTTACTCATTTTAAGCACTATTTTAAGATTTGATGGATGACTTAGCTCTGTTTTCCCAGTTTTCCAAGGACGCAAGGCAAAACCAAAGCTAAATACAAAATATTTCATGGCATCCTCCTTTTTTTCCTGGTTGGTTGTGCTGTTGTTGGGGGAAAAATGAGCATTTTGTACAGCCAATAAATCATTTTGTCACCTTAATCTTTTATTGATCTCAATAAAAATTGTATTTTGTTTCTTAACAAAAATTTACCAAGAAGGACATCACATCCAGAGATGTGTATAATGTAGGAAGTGCTCATCATTTAACATTCTTATTTATAGGACAAGATATGGATTTTTGTGGAAAAATCTTCAACTGTTTTTGTAAGGTGATGCATCATATTTTTAAAGATGTGCTTGACTAAAAGGCAGGTTGTTTACCAACTACACTAAGGAGTCATATATTATTGTGAGATTTTATAGAGAGAGATTATAAAAACACTTTTTCTGAAGCAGTAAATGGGAGGGAGTAGAGAGTTTTTCCCCACTAAGTGTGTCCTGTCACTTCAGGTTGGTACACCACAGTCATTTCATTCTGTTTCAGATGATCACACCGGGAAATCTTAGGGAAAAGAAAGGAAAAGTGATGGCTAAGGGAGCCCTACACTTCCCCACAAGGATTGGTGTGAAACCACACTCCCATGGAACACACAAGAAACGTAACACCTTGACTGTATCCCAGGCTGGCACTTGCTTTCTGACCGTCTCTGAGAATACAAAATCTGTGCTGGAGCAGCAATCTGAGCTCACATCAGAAGCACACTGGTAGAGCAGGATTTCCTGTCTCCAGCCTAGCACAGGATGCACTCTGGAAGCCATGGAAAGGGGGACCAGCAACTTTCGCACACTCACACACCAAGTTACTGACCGCAGACCCGAGCCACACCAGTCTGACGCTTTCCTGTGTCTCACCGGAGATAAATTGAAATTAAGTCCAATTATTCTTCACCACAATTGTTTGAAGAATCTTCAGGCCCTTCTCCTTTCTACAGTCTGGCACCTTTACTGAAGACTTTAGTGCCCCGTAACTGTGTTTGTAACCGGAATTAATATGTGCTTGCAATAGTTGCTTAATAAAGGTTTCACTATAGAGTAACCAAAACAAGGGCCAGACTCTTTCCCATTTCATTTTCATAACCTACAGGACTACACCCAAAACGGGCTCCAAGAGCCGACTTGCACAGTCTGTAATATAGCCAGCCTACCTTCCTGCCAAGAAAGGCAAAGCACGGGGAAAAGGCCTCTGCAATCCCTCTTTGCAATGGAATTAAAAAACACAGTCTGAAAAGTCGCCAGGGCTCTTGGGCCTAAGCTTTCTATCCATCAAATCAAGCCAGAGCCTGTACCAAGAGTCCCCTTAGTCTCCTACAGAAGGAGATTGCGTGGTCAGATAAGCATGTCCTTAACATCAAAGATTCATTGCTCATTAAATTATCATCAGAACCGTCTCTCACGTGAGACAATCCATTCTGCACAGCAATAGCTACACTTTTGATTTCCTCCAATTATGGGTCCGGGCTGGTTTGGGAGGGTTTCAAATCCAATATCTCAAACAGACCACAGCACCAGGCTTTCTCAGCATGTACTGCCTGCATAAAGGATTTTCTTTTTTTTTTTTTTTCACTTTAATACTAGTCCCCAAACCATTTTTATAACATACTGTCATTGTCAAAAGATTAACCTTAAGCTGAAACAAGGACTATTTCTTTTTCATCAGACTCTTGAAATTCCCCAAATATTCATCTAGATTTAGAGATGAAGATAGAAAACCCTCATGTTTTTCATGTTCTACTAGTCACTCTTTGCTTGTTCATAGTCTGGGCACATACTGTTTTAGACTTTAGAGAAAAAGAAAGTTCCCCACTGCCCACAATAAACCAGAAGGCACTTATTCCCTGCTCATTCCTATAAGAAGTGGAGCTGAAGAAACCCTTTCTCTGTTCTTTATTTGTTTTTCAGGGTCAGAAATTCAAGGCACATTGCACAGGCTTCTTATACCATGGCTAGAGGTCAAATCTCGTAATACATGACTTGTCAGTATCTTTTAGCACAATTGATAGGAGTGTGCTGCTGACTCGTGCATTCCAGACTGAGAAGAAAATGTCCAGAGCAACTGAGGTTATATGATAGATTTCATAAAATATCACCGAGTCTCAGAAAGAAAGATGGTGTTGGAGGCTAAGAAAAAGGGCTGCACATCAACCTCACAAAATGCCAGAGTTTTGATTGATGTTCAAAACTGGTCATTAACAGCAGTGACTCCTGCCAGCCACAAAAATCTCTGCCTAGTTTAGGAGGAACTCATATGTGCAGCAGAAGCATTGACAGAGGGATGCCCCATCCCAACTCAAATTTAAAAAAAAACAAAAGCATTGCTGCTTTATTATAGTTTGTAAACATGTATAAAATATAAAGGTGAAATTCCGGCCATCTTGGAGTAAACGCAGAAATTCTGCCTGCTTCTGTAGACACACAACTGTACAAAATACTGTTTATGAGGGGGCAGGAAGAAAGTCCAGAATGAGTCTAATTTTTCATAAGCAAAAGGAACTGATATGTTCTCTGTTAGTATGGAGAACTGGCTTCCAGGAACTTGCAGTTGATCTACTCTCTGTTAACGTTATGTACAGAAGTGCTTCCAGCAGACCTCGTGGAAGAGAAGGTGAATGCAATCAGCAGATGTGGCTGCAGTCAGAAACAAGGACAGGGGAGGGAACCTGAGATTTAGTGCTGGGAAAAATGACAGCCATTGTTTCTTATTTTGAACTCAGCTTCAATTAGCTAATGATAATAAAATCTTTTTAGGATTCTGAAAGCTTACTAAGGACATATGAATACCCAAAAGCAGGTGTTCTTCCATTAACTGCTCCATCTATTTCCCTAGCAATCAAGTGATGTAAATAAATCTCACACACACACTTCAACACAATCTTCCCCTCCCCTGATTTTTTTCCAGTTCTGCTCAGGTTAGAGCACAAAGGGAGGATGGTAAATAATCATCAGGGAAAGGTGAAGCTACATACACATAAACTCAACCCATTTTACAGGAAAGAAAAAGGTTTTAGAAAATTATGAGCAAAATATTAAGTAAACTAGACATGGTTACAGAGGATCAGACTCTTCCCTTTACCCCACTGGAATCCTGGATTACTCTCACTTGCATCAGGACAGCACAATACCGATTAACAGGAAAGGAGAGAAGATCAGTCAGCAGGCAATGTTCTTCAATGTACCCTGCTTAGTTTCAAAACAAATAATCTTTTGGGTACAAAACAAAGTCTACTATGACATTTGATTACAGATTGGTATTAGCATTTCCTTTGTCTGCATCCCTACAAATTCCAGGACAGAAGGTTAATTTTCATTTCTGCAACTTTCCTTTTACTATAATTCCCATTTAACCCCACGTTTCAAGAAATTATTCTTTCAGGCTTCCATTATTCTTCAAGGACTAACTTTTCTCATAGATTATATTATCAAATATTGTCACAGTGGTATCACTTCCTGTCAGCATGAACAGATGAATGTAAGGAGATTTTCCTTGATATAGCAACATTATACTTAATAAACTTTAAAAAAAATCCCCAGACACAGAATGGAGACCACTTTTCTATTTATATATACAGTAGAAAAAGATTATTAAAAAAAATGTTAAGAAGTTCCTGCATTTAGATTTGAAAAGGAAAGATATGCAGAACCCTTCCTAATTTCACAGAAAAAAGTTATATTGCAACTTTTGTCACGTGACTCCAATGCCATTTTCAGCAAGCGAGATGTAAAATGGGAGCAGTGGAAAACAGGGTGAAATCCTAGAGCCAACTCAGATCCCTGTCAAGCAGTCAACAAACTCACACTACACGGCAGAAACTGTTAAAACACCAAACTTAGGAAAATATCAAGGTCCAAAAAGCATCTGTTGTGCCACCTGATTATGGTGCACATCTACTAGCACCACTTCTACCAAAATTACGGGTTCAACGCTTGTGAAGATCAATCCTGGGGTGGTTCTTTATGCTATGACAAAAATTATACCTCATATTAATTGCTTTATTATGGCCTTCCAACGCAAGAAACTTACATATTTCAGAGCAAAGTTCTTGTGCTTAGGCAGTTAGGAGGAAACACATATAATGCCTTTTTATAAGAACACAATTAAAGAGTAATCACACTTTTGTCGTGGCTGACAATTAGCAGCCCTCCTCCCCCAGAGACATAATAGAGCTATGTCATTATCATTACCAAAACCTTAAGCCCACTGAGGGAGTATTAGATCTATGCAGAAAAACAGGTTGGGAGAAATCCTGGCTCCACTGAAAACAATGGCAAAGCTCCCATTTTCCCAGCTCTAATTAGCTATGGTTAAATTACAGTAAGCATATAGTGAACTCAGCTAGAGCTGATAAAAGAAGAAAAGCAGATCTTAATAGTCAGTGATCCCTCCTGAGCAGTGACTCCAAAGAAGGAAGTTCAGAAAACTTTTTTGAGGCAGCAGTCCTAAATCTTGCATTGTCTCCTCCTGGAAGTCTGTTGGCTTCAATACCCCAACAAAAATGACAGAGCCAAGGTAATGAGAGGGAAACAGTTACAGAATCAGGCAGCACATCAACATGTGCTTATATCACTTCGTTGTGTGCATTTTTAACCCTCCAGTACCATGTACCTTGTGTTACCCCCCTCCTTCACAAGCCAGGCACCCCAAAAACAGAGCAGCCCTCTTCTGCTCTGTCCTTCTGACTGATAAAGGAAGTGGCATCAGGCTGAGTTGAAGGGGACAGTCCAGCTCACTCCAAATTTCACTTTTCCTGTTACCAGAGCTGGGATACTGCATGAAAAGCATTAGTCCACCACTGGTGCACAGACACAGAGTGGGACCACACATCAGCATCATAAACACCTTGATAATGCTGGTATTTCACGCTTTCAATACGCATGCTTTTAGTAGAAAAACCAGGAAGTAAAATCAGAATGTCATCATATCATTGTGCTGGCCATCTCCAGAAGAGGAAAAGGCAAAGTTGCTGAGATATGCAGAGGAAACAAACAATATTGACACTGAACAGGCATTGTCGTGAGACCAGCAGTGCGCATGGAGGACGTGGAATGGAAACCACCACTGGTTATTGCGATAACAAAGAAGATCACAGCAAGAGTGGTGAGGGTTCTGACAACCTTCCTTTGTGACATATCTCTCTGCTCTTCAGTTTTAAAAGGTTTTATGGAGTTCACATTTTTATAGTTAATTTTCCACATCCTCAGAACACGACTCGAGAGGTTTCTCATCTGTAACTGAGATTTCTGCTCCTTGTAGCCCGCAAGAAAAAGATGCTGTGTTCATCCATCACTTTTTTTTGATAGAGATACATGCTGAGAAGATTTGATTATTCATCTCTCTGTTTTTAAATACATCAGCTAGTTAGCAAGGCCCACTGCTCTATCCAGCTGCAAGTCTAATATGTTCTGGCACAGAAAGAGAAATAGATTGGGCCCAGCAGGACCTTCTAAAGAGTCTGCTGTCTTCACTGTCCATCGGAGAGAGGAGTGACTGGTCACGAGGCTCAGACTGCACGTGCAGCACCGTATCAACCTGGAGGAACGTCACTTTGCTGAAGTGGGTTAAGCCCAGGCCTCAAATATTCTGTTCTGTGTTGTCCAAGCAGATTTGGATGGTTGCCAAAAGACAACAGGCGCAAATTTTGGCGAGAAGCCAAAACACAAGAGGCAATTGACCCAGCACTTTTCTGTTCTTTCCTGGGAATTGCAGAGCTACAACATGCCACAATTGCTTACAAATGTTAGGATTGTTTTCTCTACCTGTGCATTGTGTAAAGAGACTAATGTGCTTTGACCTGCAATCTGCAAAGGGGTTACAGCTACCATGGGAGAAGCAAAGTGTAGTGCACAGGTTCAGAAGTGTTCAGGTGGAAGGAAACAGCTGAGTTATACTGCTCCCCGCAAGCGATGCGATGCTCCTAAATCTTTACTTGAACGCAGACCCAACCGAGGCTAGCAGTATCAGAAAAATCTTGGACCGATTAATGCACAACCTCACACCAAATCCCTCAGAGCACCAGGCCTCTGCTTCCGAACGGGGCTGTGTTTGCATGACACCTGAAGGCCTTTGAGTTCTCTCCGAGCAAGTTCTTCTCTTGAGCCGTGACACGAATGGACTCGGGGAAAAAAGGGTGCCCAAGCCCCCTGCTTTGAAAACAGGAATCTGGTTGGGTTACACCACCCAGCAGTGGGCACGCAGGCAGCTCAAGCTGCTGGTAAAAGGTGCCCAGCTGTGCAGGAACACTGAACCAGTGTAAGGAGCCCCGTAGCTGCGCAGACGAGATGCTGTCCCCAGCTATTTACTTTTCAAGGACTTACACCAATTTCACTCTGCCCTCAGCTGTGTCAATATATGGGTGCAGCTTCATTGCCACTTGTCCCAGCACCTGCTCCGCAGTGGCTCAGTCAGGGAGCAGCATTTGGGATGCCACCTCGGGCTGAGGAAGAGCTCGCACGCAGAGTGCAGGGCAAGGATGTCTCACACAGAGTTAACAGCGAGCACGAGGCTTTCTCAAACCATTTGATTTTGTTGCCCTTTTATAAAATGCAAATTAAAAAAATTATGAAACAGTAGGCAATAAAACCTGAATTTTTAATACCAAGCAATCACTGAACCTTTGCACGTGAGTATGAAGGACTAAATAATCCCATTCTTTCTCACAGCACAGACCCAGGAGAATTTCTTGCTCTATATTGCTTTTATAACAGCTATCTATCTTAGTCTGGTCTTGTTGATATATTTTAAGGCTTTTAATTTGGAGCCTGTTATTTGCTCAGATGTTATCTTCAGCATATTAAGTACAGTAAGCTCTCACCAAGTCATACACTGGGCATTTGAGCTGGGGCAGAATTTCCGACTTAAATACCCATGTACCACAGCAGAAGAAATAAATAAAGAACACCTTCAAGGCCTCCAAGCACCTAGTAACAAAATCACTCTAACCTTACAATAATGCTCTGCTTACAGTCCTCCCAAAATGCAAGTCATTTGCTGGATCCCAAATGATATTTGGTTGATGGATTGCTGGTGATTTCTACATCAGAGCACCTTGGAGCCCTAGTGCTAAACCCCTGACAGCGTTAGCATAAAAGATTTACATTTATGTTATGAGGGCCACACAAGAATAATAATTTTAAAATACATTGCCTTGGCTGCAGGTGCACCATGGGAAATCTAAGAGCAGCAGGCAGCATTCCTGCGCTGTAATTACAAAATGGCAGCATGGGAGAGGCTTTGGAGACAAGGAACCCGAGACTGCAGCCATCTGCATGCCTTGGCGAATTGAAATTACAGTAATATATGAAGACATTACCTGAAAAGCCCAGCACCATTTAAATGATTTACTATTACGCCCCAGCAAGCTTTAATTTAAGGATAAAGTCATTCAGCAAGCTAATCTGATATAGGAAGCATTATTTCACACAGTTAAGTTAATTTACACTAGCTGATTGTTGTTGTTGCAGTTGGCATTATTATCTGCACAAACAGCCGATCGGCCCTGACAGAAGCAATATACTGCTTAATACAGCGTCTTAATTCAGCAGGCCAGCTATCTGTGATAAAGGTTTGTTTATAAGCAATAATGGGGAGGAAAGTCATTTTGAGGCTAAGCTGATAACACTGATGAGAACTATGTGGGGGTTTTTCTGGTGAGAAAACAAGCAGGAGCCATCCACTCATTTGTCCACCTGTCTCATAACAGGAACATCCCGACAGATTTCTCTTACATGGGTTTTACTTTCCCACCCTAACTGCAGAGTGGATCTTTGGCACTGCTTTCTGCACATATTTCCTCTGACAAACAGCCATCACCATCCCAGCACTGTGTGATCACCATCACAGCTCCTCTTCCCCAGTGAAACACAGGCTTCAGGAAGACCTCCATGGCTAAACTCTCCGGATGTGAGCTGGCTTTAAAAGCTCTTAATACACCACAGAAAAGGCAAAACACACGTGACACATTGCATAGTTTTGGCTGGCTTTCCTCCAACAGCTAATGGTGAGATGCACGGTGGTACATGTAGCTAAATAAAATAATCCCATGTTCTAAAAAAATCTGATGGAAAGGGATGCCAGGGGAAGCAGAGACAGTCAGTGCCTGGGCCAGGGATGGCTTTGTGCCTCCTTTTGAGCAGGGCTTGGACCATGTTGGCCTGATCCCCACAGGTATTTGTCAGCACCTTTATGCATTAAGAGCTGTAGAAGTCCTTACCAACAAACATCAACATTATTTTTCCAATAGAAAACAAGCAACAAATAAGAAGCTGTAAGGGAATCACTTCCTGTAGCTTTCTCCTCCCCACCTGGTGAAGTCACCTACTGGAATCACAGACACCAAAAGTTGCTTGAGGGAATTCCTTGAGCCTGCTGTCCTCCTGCACATGATCTATAAAGCTGCAGGAACATGTTTCCTGAACTTGCCCCTGTTCCCCAAGAACCTATTACCCAATAAAAACATTTCTCTGTTCATGAAGCCAGATTGAATATAATGCCAGTGTGACCACAAAAAGAGAAACCAGCCAACCTGCCCTGGATTTGCAAGCAGACTTTCTTCATCTTTCAACAGAAATACCATATAATGTTCTGTAATACTGGCTCAGGAGCAGTGACAACAAAAGACTTCAGCATAAAATGTATCTTAAAACCAGATCATCAAAAGCAGTTAGAGGGCTCTGTACCATTTACAAGTCAAACCCCATCGAGTCAGAATCCTGAATACTCCTGAAGGCTGAAGAGTTCAGATGTTTCTGAGAAAACATCTTTTTCACAAAAAAGCTTAAGCATACGTTTACCCAAGCTGCTCTAATACCGCTAAATCCCAAGTGTGTGGTCAGCTTTCCTGCTGGTCTAATAGCCCACTCTGAATGTTTGAGTCCAGTGGGGTATCAGCGGTTTGCACCTCCCACGAACACGAGTAGTGCTGCACCCAGCCAGACCTTGGAGAAGCTGTCCTGGCAGCTAAGGGCATGGGTGCTCCTTGCTTGAGCTTCTCTGGGGCACAACACTGACTTACAGCTTTCAGTATAGAGGTGTTAAACTCTGACAACCCTCCCAGCACTCTGAGCCCAGTGCTGCAGCATCTGAGGGCATCCACCAAGCCCTGCCCAGCTGTAACCGGGAGCACACTACTCCCCTTTGACCTGTGCATTGCATTCACATTTAAATTTCTGCTGAGCATCTGTCTCACCACTGGATCAAGTCACAAAATCCAGCTACACTTCCCTTGGGAGCCAGCAGCCCCACACAGCTCCAGGAGGAAATGACTGCACGTCTCACACGGCCTCATTCTCCTGGGGTTTTTTGTTACTGACAAAAGAACAAGTGTTGCAGAATTTCTTTTTGATTGCCCAGTCTTAGATGCTCTGTGTTTTGCAAGCTTTTATTACATAGCAATTACATTATTTAACGTCTTATGGCAGAAGCTCACAGAACCTGCACTCATTTCAGCCACTTCACAATTAGTTCTAATCAGAAATTGGTGGAAAGCAGCATGAGAGCACACCAAATAATACATAGCAAAACACAGTTTAAGGGATTTCCCCCCCCCATGTTTTATATTAATAACATGATTTCTAATTCCAGGCTTTTTTCTATTAATTTGATTTCTTCATTTGTGTTTTTTTCACCCATATTTGTTTACGAAAGTATGTAAATGGTGCAAAATAATAATGAATAAAAAATGTTTAAAAACATGCAGCTAGAGCTAAGTCATTACTATGCTATAAGTCTTTTCTGATTATATTTTAAAGAGCGTAAGCTAGAGCCTTAGCTGGTGCAAAAAGAGAACCATGCCTAAAGATTACTCCCCATTCCAACAAAATAAAGGCAGCTGAGCGTGTCTGAGCCATTAGAGCACCTTAGCCAAGGAGTAAGATTTGACTCCTGTGTAGGTTTACATTTGAGTATCAGGGTTCTAATGCAGAAGTCTTTAAGAAAAGGATTATAATGGAAAAAAAAAGAGGGGAAATAAAAAATGCCCATTTTTGTGGTTTTACTTTGAACAGCACAAACACATTCAGACATGCAGAAAATAAAGAAGAATAATGCAAATTAATTTGAAATTATTTGGGTGAATTAGGCTTATGGTCTGATAACTGAATTATGCAGTTACATATGCATAACATAGCCCAGTGTATGGGAATCTAAGGTAATGAGACTAAAAGCCAAAACATAATCAGATATTAAAGAATAAAAGGGAGGCAATGCACTTTCACAGATCATTTGGGGTAAATTCAGGATAAGATGATAAAACAGCTGAAATGTTGCAAATGGAAAACAGATATCAAGAATACAGGCTGAATAAATTATTCATAATGAACTCACATACATGCGTTCCTATTTACAGTACTTGTTACAGGGGAAAAAATTCTTCCTTTTGTAATATTAATTTAAAAGAGGGACTAATTTTATAAATCACTAAATTCCATGACAAAATCATGGCTCCAGCCTTGCAGAGTTAGAGAGAGTTTATGTCCAAACTACTCTTAAGGACTTGACTCTCACTACTCAGCATTAAACATTTTTACTCCACTGTGACTGGGTAAGTTGCTCAGCATCATTACTCCTAAAATGAATGGCACAATAGCCAAGGATGAATTTCATCCACATGAAGGCTGAATCTGAGAAAATACTTTGAGGTTCTTGCAAGTCTCATGCAATTTCTATCTAAATATTAAAATACAAATACAGAGAGAGTACATGGAGGCACTATGCATATACACACGGACAGCTGGGACTATTTCTAATTTCATAACTTGTTCTGTGGTCAGGGAGGTATGTCATTAAACTATTTTATTCCACCTAATGAAATTAGTAACATTTATTAACTGGGGGAAAAACACTAATTGATTTTGTCTCCTGGACACCCATACCTCCTAGTCATGTTTAACTGCCTGGGTAATTGTATAAAAATGTCATGTACAGTTAGATAATGCATGGGATATGAAATTAATGGTTGACTTCCTCATGCTTGTTCCATATTTAGTGGGAACCATCAACCTAGCCCCTGCTCCCTTCCATTCCCAACTGGAACCCCATTAGTGGATGGCAATAGATGTTGCGAGTAAAGGCATCGGGTGGAGCAGAAATGGCAAAGCTCCCTCTCAGTTCAGGGATGTGTTTCTACTGAAGGGAAAAAACGAGGATAAGACGAAATTTGTTTAGTACAGTCCATCAACTTGTGACTTCATTTCTTGATGACAGCTTTATTCCTCTGGGTAGATTGAGGACTAAAAGGAAGAGGAAATGGCATAGTTTGTACATTATTATAACAGCTGACAGTGGACTTCCATATTTAAACAAAGCAGGATGGCTTCTGGATTGGACTACAAGATTAGGACACAGAAAGACACAGGTCTCAAAATTCAATTTCTTTGAATAATCCCTATGTGAAAAATGGAGCAATATCAAGCTAGGAGGTGGGAAACTGCTTGTGCCTGGTGCCAGGCACCCACCCAGCCACATTTCACTGCCCTTCTCATTGGGACCAGGGGACAAAACACCATGGGAAAAGCTCATGGGTGGAGATAAAGCCAGAGACACCAGTTACCAGCTACCATCACGAGCAAAACAGGCTCAGCCAGCGTGAGAAATTAATCCGTTGCCAATTAAAATGGCATTGGATAGTGAGAAACAGGAACAAAAAAAAAAAAAACCCTTCCCACCTTCATTTCTGGTTCAACTTCACTTTCTCATTCCAGACTCCTCCACCTCCGGTNAAGCCAGGGACACCGGTTACCAGCTACCATCACGAGCAAAACAGGCTCAGCCAGCGTGAGAAATTAATCCGTTGCCAATTAAAATGGCATTGGATAGTGAGAAACAGGAACAAAAAAATAAAAAACCCTTCCCACCTTCATTTCTGGTTCAACTTCACTTTCTCATTCTGGACTCCTCCACCTCCGGTCCCCAGAGCAGCAGAGGAGGGATGGACAAGGGCTGTGGTCAGGCCATCCCAGCTCCTCTGCTGCTCCTTCCTCCTCACCCTTCCCCCCCTCCATGGGGGTCTCCCTGGGGCTCCCAGGCCTGGGAATCCCCCTGATTCCTCACTCCTCGGCAGGTTCTGTCCTTTCTGGAACACATCTGGGACTGGCTGTGCCCAGCACGGGGCAGCCCCAGGCTCCCCTAACAGAGCCCTGGGCACACTCTACCACTGCCCTGGCACTTCACCCTCAGGCCTGGGTTTAGGGTTTTTCTTCTCACTTTTGGTCAGTCTTTTTATTGTTAAAGTCATTGTTTTAAAAAATACTTGCATGGCTTGTAGTATCTCACCTTGTTCCATTTTATATTTAAAGAATTGTTCTAAAACTACTTTTGAGGAGAAAAATCACTAAGAAGGAAACACAAAATTATGTGCTATATTAGTAGATTAAGACATTCTTCTTAGTCATATACAAGGTCTTATTAAAATGCTGCAAATTACACACATAATTTTTTCTGTCAATCATGCAGGACACTCAGCTATGTTACTTCTATGAGAGAGAGCCCAGGAAAAACCCTTAGAGAAACTGCCTGATAGTCTGAGCAGAATGAACAAAAGATAGAAAAGACCTATATTCACTGCAAAAAGTAGACATATGTTAGACTAAAAGTAACTATATGACATTTCTCCCACAGGTTTGGGGTTTTTTTAAACAAAAACTAAGAGGGCATTCCTATTAAAAGTATACAAAGAAATGTCTCCAAAGCAAGCCTCATTGGGATAAAAATATTCCTACCATGAAAGATGATGAGGTGGTACTTAGATCAAGAGCCTTAAACAACGCAGAAAAATCTACAAGATCTTATTAGTAGACATTGATCTGTTAATAAGTTATATTTGAATTTCTTTTTGTTTTTTTTTTTTTTGAGAAGGTGCAAAGTGCTGTAAAGGCTGGGACCAGAGTCATGGCTAAAGCTGAAGCAGCCTGTATTAAATTAAACAAGAAAACAAAATAGCTGAGGCTTTGCCATGGGATCGGAGTGGACTGGCAGACCTGCACTCGAGCTTCCACTGGCTGCAGAGAGCCTCAGGTGATGGCAGCCCTAAGGGTACCGGGCCATCCTCCATCAGCACAGGACAAAGGCTTGTCAGCTCTCCAGAACTCAAGGTGAACCACTCAGTGTCCCGTGTCTGTGTAAACCTGGCATGCTCAGCTGTGAGTCACACATTCCCCCCCAGCAGGTCATGGGTACATCGGCACTAAAAGAGTTATTCAGGGTTTTACAGGCAGAAAAACTATCAATTTACTTAAATTTATGCCTTCAGTGAGAGGACAAATTACACTTTGGAAGATGGTTTCTGCGAACACCACCTGAAGCTCGCAGCCTGGCAAAGAACAGGCGGGTAGGAAGCGAAGCACCCACGCAGCCCAGAGTAGTGTGGTTGTCGAAGATAAGTTCTACCTATTAAAAAAGGAGTTCAGTGCATTGCTTCTGATCATCTCAGCCATTTCCTTGGGGGTGTAATACAGAACAACTGGGCAGCAGCAGCACTTCTCAAGATTCCATAAAGAATCATCAATGAGTAAGAATTTCTGCTATTTCCATTCTTGTCACCATCCTGGAAAGATTATTAAAGCAAAATTCTGTGAAATAATGTACAATGGTAAGTTTTCGGTTAAATGCTTAAGAATTTCATTCATTTTTGTTAATTTTTTTTTCATTTTGCTAGTAGATAGCACACAGAGATGAACCTCCTTCACCTCTGGGCACGGATAAGAATGAGGCAGGGTTTGTAGGTAATATTACTTATTAGATCAATGGAAATAGCAGGGAAAGGACAGGCATGCTGTCAGGTGCACAGGGCAGTCACATCAGTCAGTCTAATAAAAGATACTGCCTCTCCCCAAACTCCATCTCACATTCTTAAAGCACTTTGTTTACAAGAACAATCTGGTACACATAAAACAGCACTGCTGCTTGGATCAATCAGACAAGAACCTTGCCAACAAAATAACTTCTTCATTAAAACATAACACAATTAAAATCGGATTCCGGTCTCACGTGTTTCTTCAGGGCCTCTCTGACTGTATCAGCGAGTAATGAATTCTAATTGGAAATATGGATTGACACCCCTAATTTGTGGCACATTAGAGGTGTGACTCTGTTTTCACAGAATTTTTGTACAACAGTGAATCATCTTCAAACTATACAGATATTTCTGGTTCATAAAGATCAGAAGTGAATAAATATGTTTTTGTTCAGTAGTCAATGTACATTGGAAATAGCCAACGTGGGATATTAAAGGCCTGGCCCCTGCATCATTTCAACTCTTTTAACGCATTACCTAGCACGCAGACATAAATATTTCGATTAAATCACGCACGCACTGTGCAGGACCTCTTTATACTCAGCTTTGTTGTCTTTCTGTATTCTAAATCACATGCATCAAATCTTCACTCCTTCTCTTACACTTAATATGCAGCTCTGGAACTGCAGTTATACATCATTTTCATTTGTTGAAGAGTGATATATAATCTGGACTGAAATTAAATAATGTCATCCTGTGTTTAGTATTTATTGATACAAATTTAACCTGCTCATATTTCAACCTCCAATCTTCCACTGAATAATCTGTATTTAATTATGCATTCCACCTCTCTATTGACCTTTGAAAATATCCCTCGTGACTACCAATCAAAAATGATATAAATTAGAAATTCTTTTGAGTCCTTTTACACTATTTATCATTCCACTCCCCAAATCAGTCAGCACTTCAAGTTTGTTCTCAAAACCTGTCCCCCAATCCTAAAAACTCAAAGCCCCCAAGCCCTCCAAGTTCCCCGCAATTCCAGCTAATTATTAACAGATCACTATCCATTTGACAAAGAGAAGATTAATGAATACATGAAGCAACCCCAAGTTATGTAATGACTAAAAGCAAGGAACATTTTGGGCATACCGTTTTAACTATTGTCAACTAAGTTTGTCTTAGAAGAAACTACAGCTGCACTTTTTGATATGCAGGTTCAGCTTACTAGAAACATTTATTATTTGACGAGAGAATCAACTAAAAAAGGCACAAGGAGGTAATAAAGTGGGCAGAATTCTAGCCCCTTCCACAATTCATTTACTCATTCTTACAGGTTGTGTAAATAAGCTGCCATCTGAGCTGCAAAGGGACGTCTCTTACAGATATGTGGCTTTTAATTTACTACACACTACATGAGAGCTCAAACTTAGAATCAACTCACAAAATAGCAACTTAAAACGTTTTTAGCATGTAGGAAAGAGCAACTATTTTGATAACTAATTTCTATGGTTTTACCGTGAAAGTCACTTCACCCTTTTGAAGCCCAAGTGCTCTGACTGTTCTCAGAGACAAAAGGTCTCGAGGGAGTGAAATCCATCTCACGTAGACTTTGGCCTGACACATATCCCTGTGAGCAGCTACGTGGCTAAGTCACAGTCTAACTCCAGGATACACAGGACTTCTATTCCAACTGTTTCACCTGACAGTAGGAGTAAAATATCTTTGCATGACTGTAAGACCTACACTGCAAATAAACAAGACCTTCAGAACTTCAGTGTGCCACAAAGAAAAGGAAAAAGCGCAGCTTGGGTCACACTTCACCTAAAAAGTTCCGTGCACATAAAGCAGCCTAAAGGATGTAATCAGTGATTTACACCCGGTGGCAAAATAATACCAGTGGTCCCAGCAAAACAGACTGCAGTTACCACTAATTGGATGAATTCTATCACGTGAGCAGAAAACTGTAGGAATGTACCTCAGAAACTTTTCAGAGTTGCTTTAAAGCTCGGTGTCTGACACACTAACAGCAGACAACTTCCGGTGCCCCAGAGACCACTCCCACTCCAGCTGTAATAAGCTAAAGGCAAAGGAAATTTTCAGCCTTTAAGAGCAGCTTGGCAATAACTCTGCTGTTTGGATTAATACCAGTGTTTGAACGCAGGGCAAATACACTGGAAACATCCATCCATTTTATCCATGCACTTTATTAAGTACTGGCCAGAAAAAAAAAAATTACGCTTCTTTCTATGCTGCTTTATGTCCTAACTGTTCTCGAGCGTCATTTTTGTGACTGTTAGCAAACCTGGTCATTCTAAACGTGATCTTGTACTGGTATTTCCAAGTTGGTACTGACTTTTACGCTTGTCGTGCTCATAAAGGAATAATCATGTTCAGATACAGCTCGTCTTCGGCTAAGTGAAACAGAGTTCTTTAAGTCTCATCACCCAAAACAACCCGAAGATGTCCCTGCCCCTGGCAGAGGGATTGGATTAGATAAATTTTAAAGGTCCCTTCCCACATAAACAGATTCATGATTCCATACAATAAATCATCCTCTCCATTCCTCTGGTCATGCTCTAGGCCTTAAAGGCATTCTTTCATTTTAACCTTCATCTTTGCTCAGTTTATTTTTGTGCACATAAATGCACCTGTCTGTAAATCAGCCCTAATCCTGAACAAAGATTTCATGCTGTAGATCCCTTTTGCTGGACTCCCATTTGGTTTGGACAAAGATGATTGCTGGAATAAAGCACATTACGAAACAGCACCTTTTTTCTGACAATGTAACCAAACTTTCCACCTTTCCTCCAGGACTTTGAGGGTGATCTCTGTCACTGCAGTTGAAATTTGGCTGTGACACCCTGAGGTCCTCAGAAGCATAGGCCGTTGGTATCAGGATTATGCACGTAGTAGCAGTAGTTAATTAACATTGCTAATATACTGAATATGCTATCCACTTGGTGAAAAATGAATACTGAGGGGGAAAAAAAAAACAACCAACAATGCATAGTAAGAGTTTCATAGGCAAAAGTTTTGATTTGGTTTATCTTTTGAGACAGTTTGATTAGATAGATTAAGTTTCTGTGCATCTCTCTAAAGACCACGGTAATAACCAGTGTCATGACTTTCACATCCTTTGAACTGCAGAAGGGAATCAAACACAGTTGTCTTTTTATCCCAGCTTTTACTCTTTAGAATTCTAAAAGCTCGCTTTGCTCATCTGTCAAAGGGATGGCATTAAGGGGATCACTGTTGACAAGTGATAGTACAAATTATGCAACACAAATGACATTTCACTACCTCTTCTCTGATCTGCAATTCCCACTCTCAATCATTCCCTATTCTATGAAAATATTAAACCACAGCTCCAACTGCAGAAAAAGTGATAGTGTAGGTGTCTCTTGATATCTTGCTACTGAACAAAAATATGTTCTGAAGCCCACACCTATAATTATGTTTGTGAAAGTGGGTTCCATTTAAAGTCCCCTGGTTTCTGTGGGGATCTTGAAATAAAAGTATATAGATGTCATGACAGGATCAGGGCTGTAAGGTCTTTTCTAAGTAAATGTTAACAGTTCTGAAAGGTCTTGCATTAAATTCAGTGTAAACCAACTGGCAAAATCATTAGGCTGTACTTCATCAGAGAGGCTTCTCCTCAGGCAAGGAGAAACTGAGAAATTTATGTGTCCTTCCCGTTTGCCCCTTGACAAAGCCTTATCTCAGACCCATTCAGCATCAGCTCCTGAGGAGTGTTCTTATGTTCTTCCACGGTTTGGAAGGAGAGAACTTCAGCGACAAGAGGATTCTGAGAAATCAGGCTGCAACATTCCAGCCACTCAGGTCAGGGCAAGAGCAAGCAAGCAACCAGCCAGCAGTGGTGGTGGTGAGGAGAGGAGCAATTCCAGCAGCAAGGACACAGCCACAACCAGCACAGCACCAGCCAATCCACACACATTGGCTGCACTGCACTAAATAGAACAAAAAACAGGTTTTCAAGTTTTAGTGCTGCACTCTTATCACTGCAGAGAGACAATTTAGTCCTTAGACATTACAAAGCAGACTAACAGAAGGCTGGAAGTAAACTAGTTTTCAGACTGCCTCAGAGGAGGAGGACTGGAGGTGGGTTTTCTCCTATTAGATGAAATTATTCCCAACTCATCGACACATGTGGATGCTCATGTAAACTGGAGTAATACAGATGGCAAAATAATTTTAAGAGTCACCTGAAGAGACTGCATGGGCGCCACAAATGATATTGTTGCCAAGGAAGACTCTGCACACAAACTTTGCAACCAGGACTTTGGATTACTCTCACACTCAGCAGTACAGAGGAGGTTCATCTTCAATAGCTTCTCTTTTGGAACAAAAATATTGACTGAAAACAGCATACAAGTGTTTCCAGAAGCGGACAATTGACTCGTTTTGGCACCTGACCTCAAGACACTGTCAAAGCACTGAAATATTGAAATGAACACAAGGGTTGCATCACACAAGAGAAAGAGAAATAGGATTAGAGATAGAAGTTTTGCCACAAGGCTGTATTTAGACTGAAGAAAAACAAAAGAACAAATAAAATTGTATTAATCTACTTTTGCCCAAAGCTGTAAAAAGCTCTTGTGCCAGAAACCATCCCTGTAAGTTACACTTGCTATCCCCGCTATATATTATATTAACTGCTTTTTATTAGCAGCCTTATTACTCTCGAAATGCACAAGAACAGAGCGGTTGGCAAATGAGCAGAGTTGGACTGCAAAGAGTACAAACCATGGGAAATGTTACAAGTTATTTACTGCCTTGGTATAAATCTGCATATAGATTGAGCAAGTCAGTCATAAAGCACGTCCAGGTGAGGCTCAGCAGATGTGATTGGGAGGGTACCTGGAAGCTGTGCGTGCACACAATGGGCTCCTACGAATGGAAGGGAACAGTTCAATCTGTCAAACACGCTCAGGCATCTCTCTTTGTTTGGGAATTACGGTATGGTACGTGTTGGAAGAAAAGGAAATACAGACCTTGGCTTACTGCTACAGAGTAAGCCACTGGAGCTCTTTGTGAAGTAGGATTATGCTGAGTTTAAGGATAAAAATCCCATATTCTAATGCGATTTAGGACACACAACTCCCTATGCAAGTTTTCCCAACCTTGATCACTTTTTTAAAGCTGATTTTAGTTCTGCTGAGTAAATTATCCAAAATCAGTCAGATTAGGGGGATAAAATGGAACTAGAGGGAAAGATAGATGCATTAAGAGCATTAGAACGTAAAATCTTCAGTATAACTCCCAGTTTAGCTGAATGCTACTCCTTTTTAAAATTGATCATGTAGCCTCTAAGGATGCTTTCTCACCTGCTGATGGAAACCACAGGTGCTGCAAGGGAAATGAAGGGTATTTCTATTTATTGTGTCTAGCATAGTCAGTCCTTAAACATGCTTCCTTTTATGTTTGTAAGAGTTTTCATTCAACAAAAGGAGAATAGTTGGGGGTAAGTTAAAATTTATTTGAAACCATGGCTCTAATTTATGCTTTAATCCAAGCAAAGCTTGGGCTCTAAAATGACAAACCAGGACCACAATTTTTGAAATGTAGGTTGTTATATAGTAAGATAATTCCTTGCACTTAAGCAAAAATTCCTTAATTAAGATAGGAATGTTCTATGGTTATATGATAGAGGACAGTCAGCCCCAATACACTTAATTTTTGCTATCTGTTGTATGGTCTACACAAGACCACTTGACTTCTCTTAAATATTTGCATCTCTAATTGAGAAGACAGTATTTCTCAGGGAGGTGTATTAAAATAAGTCCTCGGCTTCATCTGATCACTGAATTATTATTATTCATGGGAGTTCTACTGTTAGTGTCACACCTAATGTAATCTCAAGCTATATTAATTAATGTAATTTTAGAGTGGTGTCCCCATATTTCTCCTCTTCTCTCTTCTCATCCTGTCCCTTGTGTCCTTTTGTCGCCATGTTCAGCATGGATAAAATTGTCCTGTGGAATATAGTGTTTGACAAAATCAACCTTTTATGTCTTGGACTGTCTCTTAGCTGGGGCAGCTCACCCATAAGGGAATTATTCCTTACCAGAGCTGTCATTAAGGATTCTGGACCCTCTACGAGTCCAGAGTAGGTGAACTTACAAAAGTCAATAAGCCTCTGAGGGGACCTTAAGCTGTGATATGAGTATTTAATCCTCTGTTTCTTTTGGAACCTTTACACAAAGTGCTCAGCAGTTGAATTCTGATAAAATGAAAAGGTAAACTCTAATTGGAACAACGCAGTTCAGGCTTTTATATTAAGGTTGTCACAGCATTTTCAATATAAAAATCAATCTATGAGGGCTTACAGCTCGGACATGAAAAGGTGCCATGAACTTCACTGGGCTGGCAAAGGCCTCTACCACATTGTAGAGCTCATTTTTAGCCAGGTTTCATACAGAAATAAGTCTCATTAAAGAAAACGGTACAAGTGATACTGCATTGGCATGACAGCTTGCCTAACCTAGCAGCTTTGGAACCCATATGATTATTTTCAACTAAGACACCCCAAAAAAGTGCAGTGAGAATTACTTTCCTGTGTTCTCTATGGATGCAGTTGTTAGGTACAGAAGGTACACACCAAAGCACAGAGAAAAGCTGCAGTACAGAAGTCACTCACTGGAACAGCAGCCAGAACCCACTGATCCACCGAAGCTCACAACTTCTGGACATCGTTGCCAACCACAGAATGCACAAATGCAGAAAAGCCTTAATCACACAAGCACTTGTTTCAGATGAACTTGTTCGTAGAGAAAAATCCCCACAAAACTGAGGGAGGATTGTAGAGGGTTTGACTGTTTGGTGATATCTACACAGAACTTGCTTTGCCAGGCAGACAACCTGCCTACAATCTGAACTCTCAATTCCAGTCTCTCTTAGACACTTACATTCTGCTCCTTACCTGTGAATTAAGATTTTTGCAAAGTTCATTGCCCTAAAAAACCAAGACCATTTATCTTTTTTTTTTTTTTCTGGTCAATTGTGGCCATGTAGCTATTGACATATGAAAGAAACCAAAATAAAAATGAATACATTAAGACTAACATTAAGACTTTAAGACTTCCCGTAGAGGCAAGGGTCACACTTCTGCTCAAGGTATCTGGGAGCTCTGAAACAGAACATGTGTGAAAATGAGACTCCTTTGTGCTGAGTCTATTACAAAGTTAACATTCCAAAGTGTGAAGCTACTTAATAATACACAAAACACATCCACAACAAAGGTAAATTGCTTCCTGGCAATACTTTTCATGTCAAGCCTAATTACAATGTCCCAAAAATCTTCTGCTGGAACTCACTGAAATGAATTCCTTCCTAAGTCTATTTCCCTTTAGGACTAACTGCATAGACACTTTTCTAGGACTTTCAAAGTACTGTAAGCAAAGAGCAGCTTTATCAGCAGAAAAAAAATCAGCAAATTAAGATCTAGATCCTTTCTGCTTTCCCACGTAGCTCTAGAGCTCTGACAGTCCCGCCTTTTTAACATATAACTTTATGTAATACTGTGCCACTACAGTTGTTCTATAATTCAGTCTCCTGGGTAATTTGCTTTTCTTGTTTTGAACATGAAGCGAAAAATTACAGAAATATTGATAGTTACCTCTAAGACCTGAGATACGAGTGATTTGAGGACAAGTATAGAACAAAACTGGCTTGGTGTAAAACTTTCAGTGAAAGAATTCTTAAAAGAAAAACATAATTGGAGAATAACAACACGGGTTTGGGCAAAAGAGGAAGGGAAGCAGATTAACTTTAGCACTGTTTTAGATCACATGAAATAAAAGTGAAGCATCACCCTGGAACAGTCACCCTAGAAACATTATGCCATTAAATTCTCCCTTGTTTCATCCTGACTCTCCCGTCGTCCTCTGGCTGTCCAACTATGTTAAATAAAATACTTCAAAGGAAAGTCTCAAGTGTTCAACAGCTGATTTTGCTCCCAGAGGTGCTGAACTGGCAAAAGCAGAAACATGTGGAGCAAATATAACTAACCAGAAAGGGAAGATGGACTACCAGAGCATTTCAGAGCAAGAAAATAAAATAGTAATGAATAGGCTGGAAGATGAAGGGGAGCATGAACTAGGCTTCATTAGGAAGGCAAGGAATAGCAGCAATAACAAATCTAGAGCTTCCTAATACACATCTAATTTGTGCAGATAAAATTATATTCCCGTGCATAAAAGGAAATAACACCTTCCTTCTGCCTATGGTTGTGAATAAGGTGTCAGGTGGCTCGGAACGGGGTCTCCAGGGTAATAAAGGCTGGGTAAGGAGTTCTGCACAGCCCTGGTACAGGCTTCTCATGGGATTAAGGATCTAGGTACCTGAATATCTGGGGTAAACCAGAACTACAGTCACCCCCCATTAATATGGTGTAATCCACCATTAGTATAATCCACTTCCTTCAGAAAGAGTCATCCCTGCTCCTCAATCACACAAAAAACTCCCAACCCAGACCAGGTCCAATAACTCTGCTAGAGGAAACACAACCACAATTCTTTGGGCTGAATATTGCCCTGCAGGTAAACACCAGATCTTCAGGCACGACTGGTGACACACATTCCCCACCGTATCAAAAGTTCAAGGGGGAAAAGCAATTTATTCATGCCCCACGTTTCAGTGGGCACAGATAAGATCATTACACATTTCTGTTGCAAAACACTGTTGATGGAGTGCCACAGAGTATTAGATTTCCTGTCTCTTATTTATTATACATGTCCACATATTGTGATAATTAGGTTGAATAATATTTCATGCAGGCTAATGTGAAAATCATTTTTGCTGAATATAAAATCACTTATTTTGATTCTGCAGGGGTTTGTTTTGTCAAAACTCATGTAGCACTTAGGAAACTAATAATTGTTCAATTGTGGAGCAGAAGTGTAAAATTATCTTAACAGAAGTCCAGAGAATGAAAAGAACAATGAATCTGACCTCATTTGTTTGATTATTAATGGTGTTTCATCTAATTTACAAGGTCTAACCTTGTGTAATGCAAATGTAGAGTGCAAATGTATCTTTTTATCTCACAGTCACTAATTAGTTATGCTATATATCACCCTATTTTTACTCTAGTTAAGCAATGGGACAGAACTCTGAAGAAAAAAACCTCCAAAAACAATGTTTAGGAAACACCATAAGATTAGAAAGACTGAAAAAAAAAAATCTGTGAAGATTATTTAATATATTTCATATTTCGGTACAGCTCTCACTCCTCAGCTAAGGAAAATAAAACCATTAAATATTAGAAGCGAAACCTTTCTGGCAATGCTGTGATTTACTCAGAAGCCTTTTGTTTCCTTCCTAAGACCTTACAGGGCTACCAGCCACTGGCAGAAAATAGCCCTGTATTACATCAGTCAGTCACAGGAGCCACTCAGACTCTACACTAACAACGACATTGCATTTTGCATTTCGGAGAAAATCACCTTTTCTAAAGACCAGAATAATTAGATTTCAGAGATGAGAACAGCGAGAATGGTGAAACAACGCAGAATCTGCACCTAGTTCCTCCACAACTCACACACAAAGCACACAGATGGATTTGCTGGAGATGTGAATAGGAGCAACAAGCACTTCCTGAGCTATGTGGGTTATGTGCACAGCAAGGAGTCAGGGAGAGGGTGTCGGTTCCTCCCCCTGCCCCAGATTTTGTTGCATCAGACTTCAGATGTCTTTCACGACTTTGGTTTCTCAGGAAGTTTTGTGAAGTAAAAAATCCACACTTGCTCAGCTGCTGGATTTTGTTCTTCCTGTAATTAAATTACCATAACAACGGAGCAGGGCACGTGCTGGGATCAGGCCAACAGCCTCAGTTTGGGCGGTTCCTATGAGGCATTGGCAAATCAGCAGAAGAGAAAACGCATCTCCACAAAACAATTAGGTAAAAATTAGAAGGTGATAAAATAGAAAATTAGTGTACTTAGACAGAATTTAGGACTGAAGCTTCTCTCCTTCCCATTAATTCAGTGATGGATTATACCGCTGTGTCCTCAATGCATTTGTTTTAATTAACCAAAACTGAAGGATGGTCTGTGCTCATTCAATATTTTAGGTCAGCACCACTACAGAATTCGGTGCAAGTATATTTCCTACCTATCTCTTCTCTTATACTCTAATGAGGTCATATATCAGTGAAAAGGGTGAAAAGCTCTAAATCTTTAGTTTTCAAACTGGTTTTTTTTCCTTTTAGACTGCCCACCCTCACCCCCATTAACAACAAAGTCATCTCCCCTCTTTTCACTCCTGTCTGACATCACCTAAAGGATCCAACAATGACAAGAGGAGACTAACCAAGGTTCTTTCTGCTCCCTATCCATTTGATTTTTTCTTTCTGTTTGATGTTTCTGAAGTTCCTTGCACAACAGGACACTGGCCCATGACAGCAACTCTGAGACACAACTATAATACAAATAAATAAGAACTGTTTAAGAATTCCTTCCTTGCAAGGAAAACTGAAAGGCTCCAAAGTAACATTATTTTTAAAGGTTTTACACTTATCTATTCTCTTTAAGTTCATTTTTCTTGTTCTCTGGCAATTAGCTGTCTGCTCAGTCCTCAAGTCTGAAAAAATACTCTTAGTTATTGATTACATATAAACAAACTCAAGAACCTGCTTGTAACACACTGTAACACCTACTGGGTTTTGCAAAGTCATTTTTGAGTAGCTGTCATTACCCCTATGGGTTTCTTTAAGTTCATGCTACATTTATTTCCCTTTGCACAGGGCCATTATCAGTTATTTACACGATGCCACAGATTTCCACTGCACACAAAAAGTGCAGGTTTTGAAGACATTGAACTAAGCAGAGTTCTCAAGGGCATATCGGAGGTGGGAGGGCAAGAGGGAATGCAGCATAATGCAAAGGTGATCCACAGTCTGAAATCCTACACCCAGAGCACCAAACACCAGTTAAGGTAGCACAGGCTTGCAGGAAAGAACTCAGGCTGCAAGCTGGAGCACAGAGGTTTCTTCACAGAGAATAATGCCAAAAAATGAGAGGCTTTTCAAGAGTAAGGTGTCTGTGGAAAAAGAAAGCCAACAAAAACACCAACACCTCCCAGCCTGAAGAAAAAAATTCAAACAACCAAACCAAAAAAACTCCAACAAAAATCAGAAAACGTCCTTTGCACCACGTTCCCTGGCACTGTGTATAAGAGCTCCAGGGCTATTCCCTGGAAAAGGACTTCCATAGCTGCTTAGAATTTTCCTCACTGTAACGACAACAGACTTCAGCCTGCAGGGGAGTAAAAAGATCTTGCAGTATCAGCAGATCAATACTTTGGTATTCAGCAAGATTCTATTTCACTTTTTCCCCCTTTCTGTTCCATCTCTGTTGGCCAGCATGTTCAGGCTTCTGTCTTCCTGATCAGAAATCCACAGAATTCTCTATTCTGAAGCCTGATTTTTTTTCAGACACCCAAGAGCCTCACTTATATTCTCACTTCATATTACAATTATTACATATTACAAATGCAGAAGATAAGATTATTTTTGATCACTTTGAGCACAGAATCATTTGCCTTGCCAGTTATTTCATTCATATCCTGGCAGGCAACGCTCTCTCTTGCCTACTTGCCATGAACAAGTTATCAGTGCAATTTTTATCTTCTCATCCATGAGGGTGATCCTTTTTCTTTGAGGAAAAGGATTCTCTTTTCCTCTGTAAGGGCCCACCCAACACCAACCACACCAACACAACCAACGACCACTCAGCTGAGGAAGAGTGAGGATAACACGTAGCTCCATAACACAGCTCAGCAGGAGCTTGGTTTCCCTTCTGCTTCCGAAGGAATCACGTTGCCTCTGCCCTTCACAAAAAGACGTGTGTGGATCTGTTTTATTTTACCCATCTGTTCAGATACTCCATGATCCAGACAGAATCTCTTATGATCATACAATATATCTTCGTATGACTGGATGCCATGCAATAATTCTGACTAGAATTCCCTCAGTGCTGCTACTCTTGGATGCTTTAGCCACTGAGCTTCATTTTGCTTGCCCTTCACAAAAAAAACCCCACACAACAGGAATAGGAGAAGGTCAGAAGAGGAAAGGAAAGTGATCAAAAACTCAGAAAAACACCTACTTATGAGACTGAGCTTCCAGAGACTTTTACAACAAGCAGCAGCATTGGGAAGGTTAGCAGAATTTTTCTACTTATCTTATAATATTATGGAAGAGGTTAAAAAATTCCACAGGAGCAACACATTGTTCGTTAACGAACAATCTTTTGTTCATAGTTGTCTAAATTGATTCTAGCGTTTTGATCAAAATAACTTAAATAAATTAAACCCCAGTCAAAAAATAAAAGACTTAAGGAAAGAAAATGTTCAGTTAATCTTGACAGGCTCTTTAGTCACAGTGGTGCTCATAATTCTAAGATAACTTTCTAATGGTGCACATTTCCAAACAGCAGCCCTTCAGACCTGGGTATTTTGGAGCACTCTGCTGTGTGGCTCGCTGGTAGCTCTTCATTTTAAAGTTAAATCAAGGTTCTGGTTTTTTGTTTTATTTTTTATTTCAAGGTCTTTGCTGAAACATCTGTGTAAGACAGTGCTGCTCAGTCACATTTATTTGTGCTTATTATCTTAATTATTTTTGCCAGAAAGATTGACAATTGTGCATTTGCAGATGTAGTAGACCAAAACCCCCTGAACACTCTGGTGTTTGCTCTGGGCTTATTACTCCCTGATACTTTTGCTATCAGTAGAATTTGCTTGTTTACCATTGCTATCTCTATTTAGATTATTTATTTAGATGAGAAACAGTGAGGAGTTGCACTGCTGACTCCTGGGAGGCCTCATTTGTTATCTCCTCCTAAACGAACAGAGGCTACTTTACTACTGCTTGCTATTTTAAGCCAAAGCTTCACTCACACCTCACACTTCACACCCACCTGAGTTTAAAAGAGATTAAGCTGTGCTGGCTCCAAATTCAGCAAAGGGGTAAAAGGTTTCCAGAGGAAAGAGAAATGTTAAATTCTGGGCCAGTGAGAAGGAGAAGCATTCGGCTTCTACAAGTTGGAATAAGGGTCATTATATTGCTAGTAAAGAAGGGGGAGAAAAAGAAAAGAAAAATATCAGCTTAAGAATTTTTGCTGTGAAACTTCTCTAGCAGAGCAGATAAGACACCCTCAGCAGAGAGACAAGTGTAAAGAAAGAAATTAATTTTATTTGGAATCCAGGTACAGTTCCAGGGAAATGAGCATGCCTTACCTCTAATGTTTCAGTGTCTTTTTAGTGGCTGTCTTTGTTTCTCTGAAGTAGTTGATAATAAAGTAGAGTTAATAAAGCTGGATTCATAGAGACTTCTATTTCGTGATGGGATTTGACTGAAATTTATTACAGTGTAAACTCTGAAACTTTGGTGGAAATCTTGCTGTGGGGAAAGGAAGGAGAAGGGGAACTCATTCTTAATTCTAGCTGCTATTTTCAAGTAAGCATGTTTAAACTATTAATTCTCCATCAGACTTGGCTGAAATAGGCTGATGCACTCAGAATGGAACATCATCATAACAGATAGAAATCATTATTAGATGAGACAGTTCCTAAAGAAACAAACTTTGAAATTAAAAGAATTAAGCAGCAATGCCCCAAAGCACTGTGAAATCAAAGGTACAGCTTTGCTCGTGAGTCAACCCGCCCTCTCAAATAGCTTAAGGTTTGTTTTTTTCATGCTAACTGGATTAACTCGCCTCAACTGAGGACATCCTACCCAGACCTAACTTTAAAAATCTCCAGCTGAAGCCCCAAAGCTGTCATGTGGACTCTGGGCTCTTGGCATTTTCTCATGGTGCACCTAATTCTACCCACCCATCAACTGATTTTAAACTCAAACTTAGCATCTTGTGTAGATCAGGCTTGGAGGAATTACATTCACCTTGTCTTTAGAAAATCACATCATCCTGACTACTATTTTCAAAGTATATGCTACCATCAACGTGAGGATTTCATGGTGGATCAGGGAAGGGCAAGTAATTTACTTTTTACTATTCTTGTAGTTTGCAATCACAGATCAACCCATTTACGTTATGCTTAGTATGGCCAAGTATAAAGGGGTTTTTGTTTGCTTATTTGTTTTAGCAGCAAAAATTTCTGATATTGAATTTCCCTCTTCTAAATTTATGATTTCAGAGAACTAGGACAAAAACCCTGTGTGAACAGGGCTGGGCTTACTGTACCCTTCGTTGAAACAGCTTCAGGTAAATGAGTGAGGTAATTAAGAACTGCACTTTGACTGCCACGTGGCATTCAGGTGGGGGTGGAGCGAGCTGGCAAGCACAGCAGTCTCCAGAACAGCTTAATGGAAGCAAGGAGATTCCCCACAACTGGAGTTCAGTGTTTTTCAGCCACATCCCCACAGGTCTCTGCCAAAGAGGCAGATCCTGGCTCACAGGGCCCTCTGTTGTGCCTGTGAGTGTGGTCAGTTGTTACCTTCACTGGAACAAGAGAAATGGCACAAAGGGCTTAGAAGCAAGCACTGGATGGCAAACTTGGCCTCCATCTTCAGGGCAGAGAAGCAATTTGCTTTTCTGCTCTCAAATACATTACCTTGACCCAACTCCTGTCACAAGAACTCTTTCTGCCGTTGTGGAAAACACAGCATTAAAAGGTCCTTCTTATTTGGGATGATTCTGTAGGAAAGTATAAATCTCACCACGAGCACTAATACTACATGGGATTTTCTGTATCAAAAACCGCTGTCTTTTCCTTTACACAGCTCTTCTCAGCCTTTGTATTTTTCATATCAAGGATTATCTCAGCCCTTTGTATTTTTATGGAACAACATTACCTTGAAACAAGGATCATGCAGACCTACAGCATTCTTTCTCTTCTGTGCTGTTGCTTAATAGCACCAAATACCTGAACAAAATTCTTTTCTCTCGCCATCCTGGACCTTTCAAAAAGTATTTCAGCAACCTAAACAACTGGGATCTTGTTTACAAGAGCAGGTAAGTAGCTGACAATAGTTCCCAAGACTTTTTTAAAGCACACTGAACAGGATCTTAGGAGACTGAATATCTCCTGCACACCAGAAGAACCGTAAATATTATAAACCACTAAATGGTGCTTGGGCTACACAAAGCGTAAAATGTAAATCCTCAGGCCACACGTCCCTGGTGCTCCTTACAGATGCTTTCCAACTTTGTTACTGTTTAGAGAAGTGCAGCACAACTGTAGGGCATTAACTTTAACATACATCCTGATGTTCTCCTCTGATGTAGGGTGAGAAAACAACACACTCTAATCTTCATTTAAAGACTGCCAAACTTCACAGTGTAGCATGCTGTATGACAAGGACTACTCCAGCGTTTGAGCCCAAATGTGGAAACCCTCTCTTTTCCAAAAGTCTTTAAAATATTGTAGGAAAATACAGTAGGGCCTCCCTGAAGGGAGCAATTGTCCTCAAGCTAGGAGTGGACAAATTTCTGCAGTGAGAGGTGAAATTAAACTGGTAAGTGCTATACAAAGAGGCACATGTACTGTGGTTAAGACTTTTCTTTTTTTCTCTATGGATAAAGTAGACAAAGGGATGCATGGCCTGCATTGGCAGGTCACAAAGCTTTCAGGCAGCAAGTTACTGGAACAAGGAGAAAAGGCTCTGCCTCAAAACTTCTTACAGCAAGAGGGAACGCTGCAAGCTGACTGCAGTGCTTTCCACAGCATATCACGACTGACTTGAAATCATTACTGAAAGCCAGGCCACTGCTATCGACTTTGCAATTACTCCATGTCTCAGCCTTGGTGCGGTGGCAGCCGGCATCGACAAAGAGTAGCTAAAACTGGCTCTGGGCTTTTGTATCTATTGGTCTTTGTTAATTGCATTTCTACTTTCTTTATCACATTTGCTTCTAAACACTCAGCAGTGCAGAGGATGCTGACAGGGCAAGTAAGTTTTGTCCTAAGTTCACACGGAAGCCTCTACAAATGAGGCTCCGGGCTCGGTGCTGCATTATGCAGCTCCTCTCACCGCGGAGGCAGGAGACAAAGCAGTGCCACTCTTGGCAAGGATCCCAAGTATGCAGGAAGGAGAACAACAGATGCCTCCAGGGACACACTGATACATGGAGTTAAGCAGCACCTGAAAAGCCCCACACCTGTGATCCTCCCACTGCTGGAAGCTGTGTTGACTCAGTGCATTACTCGGTCACACCGGGATTCATCGCACCTAATCTCAGGTTCTTACAAAGTAGACATTGACACCGCAGTTAGTTGTCCCTGTATAACCAGTGGAAGACAACTGACACTTTTACTGCAGCATGGATCATCTTGTCCAAAGAGGCACATCTAAAATAGGTCAGAGGAATCACAGCCTAGAAGCAATGATTTCTCTCCGTTTTTTACAAAGAACTCTGGATGAGAAGATGCCTTGAGAGGTGCAAGGGCTTTTCAGACAAAGGAGTCGATAATGAAACTCAGATGTCAAGCCTATTTAAGTCAATAAATAAATTAGTCTATTTTCCATTCAGCACAGGGTATGGAAGAGCAAAAACCATATATGATTTTCTTTATCATGTTATCTCAGCTTGTCATTCTACAATTTCTTTGTGACACACAAACACACCAGCCCAGAACACACCTGTCACGGAGCAGAGCACAGCTCCCTTCCCCGGCTTCACACTGTTAGCTCAGAGAAAAAGAAAAAAGCTCCATTCCATATCTCGCTCCTTTTTCATACTCCTGTTCACACAGAGCTACAATAACTACCCATGTGTAAAAGAATATGGGAAAGCTGCTCTTACAGATCACAAAACCTGACTGCCAAGAATAGAGTACATCTGTGACTGCTTTGAGGCGGATGCATGCTTCTATTCCTCAACATTTATAGCCAATATAAAGTGTTGCACAAAAGCACAGCTCCTGTCTTTCAGCAGAAATGCACAGTTTGAACCTCCTCTGCCCTGCCCTTGGTGTGGTTGTTCCCACTTGCGCCGACCACGAGGCATCATCTCACCTGCACAGCTGGACACGAGCACCTGAGCTGGCAGGAGCAGCATCCCTCAGGAGCCACGAGGGCTCTGAAATTGTATTTCAATATATATTGTTTCCTCTAAATTGGATCAAATTTCTTTCTACTGAACAGTGCATCGCTCCCTAACTAGGCTGACACCTGAACAGACTGTCCAATAAAGTCTCTTAGGGGGAGAATTCTGTGCTGTATCTCACACCACCAAGAGCATTCCTGAGTATGCAGATGATGTTCCTTGATCCTATCAGTTAAATAAGAGAACTGGAGGAAGAATGGTATTTCTAATAGTGCAGCAGGCCCCAGAACCGTACTGCAATACTATAGCCAGGGTTAACTCAGATGCTGATTCCGCTCTTCCCTCTAAATCCAGTTGCTCAGTTTTGTAGTGGTGGGCAAGGATTATTACAATTTCGGTGGAATTTTCTGTCGTTTGGAAAGTGTTACATGTAATAATACTGTTTTATGACAGACAAATTTTGCAAGTAGATATGGGAAAGGTTACAAGAGAATTGGGGCTTTTGTTTAAACAGGGAATGCCGTCCTCTGGGCAAGAGGAAATATTGCCATTTTCCACTGGGACTCAAGCATCCTGCGGTGTTAACATACCACCTCTGCCTCTCTTAGACCTGTCGATCATGTGTCATGAGTATAATGTACATGTATGCACGTGGCACTACAGGGACAAGTAGCACTTGTACTGGCTTACATGCAGTGACGTGTAGATTTTGATAAAGCTTTGTTTCAGAGAGGGAAAACCAACTTTCCACACCAACCCTCTGTCATGATTCATCCAGACGTCCTCTTACTCTTAAACCCATTAGTCCTCAGAAGATTAAGTAGCACAGCACAGGCAGAAAGACTAAAGGATTGGGATGCATTATTTAGTTACGATTCAGTGCCTGAGCTCTGCTGTTTTCATATTCCTAGCCTGCAGCAGAAAACACCTCTAAATGCATTAGCTGAAATGAATGGGTTGAACTGAAGTTGTTCCTCCTCGTGTTTGTGAAACAGGAAAAGTACCACACTTAGCTGCTGTGAAATAACCAAGAAGGGTTTGGGTATCTGAGCACACAGATGCACAGTGAGTAGGTGAGGGATACAGACAGATACTCCTTACTGCCTGAGGTGGTGTGGTGGCTGTAACCTGCCTCAATCCCCAAAAGAGGATCAGTTTCAGTCAGCTAGGGCTTGAATATTAATCAATGTGTTCTGTTCAGGTGCTCATTTATTAAGCTTCTACTTAAGCCTAAAAGAGACAAACTTTTGACATGGTTCAGATATATTTCTTCACTACATCCAGGCCTTTTTCTGTGCCAGCACATTTTCTTTGATTGTAATCCTTGTATCAGGGCTTTTGGAAAGCCTTCCACCCAGCACAGGTGCCCTGAGCACTGCACCAGTGCAGCCCTCACCGAGTCAGGCAACTGCCTTTTGGAGGGACTAGCTGCTCCCTAGCTCACCAGTTTTATAAGAGTGGCATAAAAGTTAACATTTAATCACTTAATAAAGCTGCCAGAGGTAAACAGTGCTTTACTACTTTCTTCTTAAGGACACTAGAGACACTCTCTGAGGGAGAGATATAGATTTAAACAAAGTCATCTCCTAAACTACTCTGCATCTTCCATAAGAATAAATCTCCTTCAAAGGGCTCGGACAATATGACTGGTTTGGGGATTGGGGCAGGAGGGAGGACAAGGAGGGGAGAACAAAACAAGATCATCCCCCAAAACCAAACAAGCTTTCATTTCTGACCTCAGACACTGAGAATACAAGATTCTCTGTATTGTTTCCAAGCATTTTCCTATCCGATCTGCTGTTCTGTTCCCAACCATGGCTGATTTTTGATGTTTCAGAATAAGGCAGAAAAACAAACAGGATATAGCCAAGTACATGCTGGAGGGGAAAAAAAAAAAAAAATCCTTTTACAGCAGTAGGAGACTAAGGTACAAACAATGGAGTACAGAGTCTCAATAGCTCTGTATAAAGTACACAAATGAAAAAATGAGTTTAAAACAGGCCTGTTATTTTGGTCATATGCAGCAGTTTACAGGTCAAGGCACTGGTACTTATTCTCACACGAGACACAGGCGATTCAAAATTTGGTCTAGGCCAACACATATTCCCTTTTCAAACCTGGGTCAATTCTTTCTTCCCGTGACAACTTCTAAAGCTTCACCTTTTTAAGACTCGCCTCTGAAGCCATCAGCTGTCTCTCCCTGCTACTCATTTGCTAAGCCACAACATTCTCCTGAGCAAATGCCCAAGCTGCACCTCCACCAGTGAGGCAGAGAACGCACCCAGGCTGACAGACAGACAGACAGACAGACAGCTGTGTACGGGACACCGAGAACCCACCCAGGCCAACAGACAGACAGACAGCTGCATATGGGACACGGAGAACCCACCCAGACCGACAGACAGCTGCGTACGGGACACGGAGAACCCACCCAGACCGACAGACAGACAGACAGCTGCGTACGGGACACGGAGAACCCCCCCAGGCTGACAGACAGACAGACAGCTGTGTGTGGGACATGGAGAACCCACCCAGGCTGACAGACAGCTGTTTAGGGGACACAGAGAACCAACCCAGGCTGACAGACAGACAGACAGCTGTGTATGGGACACGGAGAACCCACCCAGGCTGACAGACAGCTGCATACGGGACACGGAGAAGCCACCCAGGCTGACAGATAGACAGACAGCTGTGTACAGGACACGGAGAAGCCAGCCAGGCTGACAGACAGACAGACAGCTGCGTACGGGACACTGAGAACGCGGCACTGCCGTTAGGGGCCCGCAGGGAAAGTGCACGGCCGCTTCTGTGCGCGCACGTTAACATCCGAGTCACCCAGCCTCTTCTCCTGTGCCTCCGAGTCACCTCGGCTGCTACGGATTACCATCCCTCAGGAGATTCAGGATGGCATTCCCGTTATCCACTTAGGCACATGCTTTTACTGCATCATCTACTTAACTTGGGCTGATCCGACCCACTGCCATTGCTTTGTGTTATGAGTACTGGAGTTGATAGACATCAACCTGCCATTGCTCTCTCTTCCAGGGCATGTGAAATTGGGAAGCGTTGCAACATTTAGCTCAGGGCTTTATGAAACACCCTGAAGTGGCAAAACCCAAGCTATAATTGGTTAGCTGTAACTTTAATTCCTTGGCTATCGGTAGGTAAACATTACTTGTTTCAGTGCTGAAATGTCAAAATTCTCCACAAAAGAAACCCTTGCTGTAAGTCTAAACCAGACTGGGAGGACCAGACAGGTTCCTGTCACTCCAGTATTTTGTCCAGTGAGTGACAGGACTCAGTTTCCACAGCTTTCCCACCCACGTGTGTAATGTGCCACTTAGCATGACAAAGTTATAAAGTGAGTCACAACAGTAGTTTGCATTTAAACAAATGGCAGGTGTAATATCTACATTATTACCAAAATCTGTTTTGTTAGCGACAGATCGAATGATTAACAGAGTACATAGAGTCAAAGATCGTGAGCCACAGTGCAAGACATTCTGCACTCAGTTCTATAATGTTATTCAAGTTTCAAGACAAGCCTAGTTTTAAAATGACCTACTAAGTGACACTACCCCATTAGGTTTTCCATAAAAATCACCTTATTACCTTCAAGTGCTGTTCCCTTCCTAATGTCATAACTCCTAGACTGAATACCTCTCATGAAAAGACAAAGTTATCCACTATTTCAAAATTTTCTCTATGACTGTTCATATTACCTTCATGGGAAATTTGACAAAGTTGATAAAGTCCTCATCATATGTATTAGAATGGCCTCAGGAGCTACGAAATAACAGCCAAACTGTTCCAGGCACTGTTTGAAAAGGCAGAAGGACCACAGCCTGAAGAATTTTAATTTAGAGAGGGGAAAAAGAAACAACACATAGGAGGGACACATGCAACACACAAACAGAATGAACAAAATGCTCATCATTCAACAGCTTTTGGAAGCAAAAAGGTAGCTGGGAGGGCACAGGATACTGGGAGAGGCATGGGAGACGAGGGCTTGGCAGGAAAGGTGCAGATCTAAACTGGGGGGAGATACTACAAAGAGCAATGAAGCTGTAGGAACACGTGCTGAGCAGAGCAGAGCCAAGGCTGAACAAAATCCTCTGTAAAAATTAGGTATTTGCTGAGAGGGAGGGGGAATTTCATCTTGAGGGAACATGCCCCTTCCTCCTCCTTCCCTGTGGCTTTTATTGCCACACACGGTGCCCTGCGTTCTGGAATATTCCTTTGGTCAGTTGGGGCCGGCTGTGTCTCCTCTCAACTTCTTGTGCACCTGCAGCTTCCTCGCTGCTGGGACAGTGAGAGAATCAGAAAATGCCTTGAGGCTGTGAAAGCTGCCCAGGTTTTGCTAAACTAAAACGGGTCTGTTAAGTCTGCTTTCATCACTAATTCAAAACTCAGCGCCATACAAGCCACTGTGAAGACAATTACCTGCACCCCAGCCAAAACCAGTACAAATGTCTCTGCAAGACAGCACTGTCCATGCTGATCCCACAAAGAAACACTGAACGAAGGAACTGGCATGCTCAGGACTATTGTCTTGCCCACCACTGCACGCTAGTCCTACAACCTGCTCGATATAATTACTAAGGAAGAGGATGCAATCCCTCTTGTCCTCAGTGGTTTGCTTTGAAATCACAGACATTGCCACCAGCAAGGCTGGAAGCTGCAGAGTATTTTACAGGATGGTTCCTGGGCTCTCTGTGTGTATTTATCTGTCTGTAGTACTGCTAGTCATTAAAAAGTCTGTCCCCTCTTCCAGTGAAAAAATATTTAGTTTCTCTGGCTTATGACAGTCTTTGTAAAGAGCAGTGCTATATTGATTCTTTCCTCGGTGTGTATACAAACTCATTTATAATGTTGTGACCTGAACTGTAGAGCACGAATTTAAAATGACCTGTACATATTACTTGGTAACATTTGGATTGCAAGTTAAATACTCCCTGATTAAACATGAATGCTTTTCCCTGGGAGTACGAGATATCTTATCAGAAAAGCCTTCTTATCAAATTCACCATCCTGGAGGCAGACACATTCTCTGACAGTGCTGGGAGTTTATAATGATAAAATTAACAATGTTGTATTTCCCAGTGAAGTCAGCAGTAGTGCACTGCATCCTACCATTAATCATTAGAGCCAGTTCTCATAACAGAGCCACTTGCTGGCCCTCAGGCACCTGCATCACTCCCCAAGCAATTCCAGTCCCCAGCAATAACTTATCGCAGAAGCCAGGGATCAAGATTAAAAACCCGGTGAATAATGGGAGACTGTGTGCACCTCTATTCCTCTGGTAGATACAAGCAAGCTAATAACCTCCTTAAAGGGGAAGCAAATCATTCCATATTTTTCACTTTATAGACAAGCCAGGAAAGACCTGTATCTACGTCTCAGTAAAATTTATTGTATTGTTTAAGTTACTTGTTTCTGCCTTGTGCGAGGCATCAGCATGCATAAAACATCGGTGGGGGAGGGCCCTCTGTGTAGCACTGCTCCGAGTACACTGCATTCTGCTTTCAATAAAAACTGCAGGGGAAGGACGTTTTCATTTAAATCAGAAAATCAGAAATATTACCCATTTTGTAAAAGCATTTGGGCGAGCAGTGTAATCAGAGGCCGGATTTCCAGCAGGCAAAAAATGGCTTAGATTGACATTTGTGCCGTAGAGGTGATGAAAGAGCTCCTGAAAATGCATTTCAGCCATGGCTTCTCCCCTGCTCTCCTTCCCAGTCACAGGGCACAGTACTAAAACACTGACTGTGCTGCTGCTGCTGCTGCCATCAGTGCAATTCTCTGGGAAACAGCCTGCTGCAGTGCATGCAGCTCACATCGCTAAGCATGCGAGAGAGACTGGCAGGTCTGCAAATACAAAAGGAACCTTCATGGGGACCTCACTTCTGTGTCCCTGCTGGGAGGGCAACAATGCATGCATACACACACACCTGTACAGGTATGGAGGAAGGTACAGCTATTTACAGAGGGACTTTTGTCTCCTTCAACTCAGCATCAACTATCACTCCATTTTTGAGACCATCCTCAGAGGTTATGCCAGATCTTCCTATTTTTACCTACAAACCATACGCAACTTTTAAATCATCATTATGATGTTTTTTATTCAAAGGTTAATCTGGAAAATTAGTGCTACGGTACTTTGAAAGGAAGGAAAGGAAGTAGGGTCTGATCAAAGAGACTGAGTCACTGTGCTGCTCTTTAGTGTTCTCAAGAATTTCATATCAAGTTTTCACCTTTTTGGAGGTTACTACAAAGGGAGTGCTTGAGCTCCTGAGATAAAAACAATAATTACTATACTTACAATAATTAACACTTGCTACCGATTTTGTATGAGGTGAGCAGAGAAAGAACTTCAAGTGTGGCATTGGAGAGAAAGAGAATACAGGGAATTTGAGAAAGGTAAATATAGAACTACTGTGTTGAAAGTATCCAGTTTATACGGGCGGCTCTTCGGCACACCTGTACATGATGCCTCAGCCAACAGCAGTTTCAGACAACACACTGGGTTGAACCAGCCCAGCAAATCACTGCATGCTGGAGAATAACGTGTGAAGGAAAATAACTGAGGCACAGTTGGGCTCATTTCATAACGAAAGCCACACGGACACAGAAGAGAATTCTCTGTCACTTTGGATCTAATCTGCCATTTAGACTACATGAAATGTTAAGAAACTGCAAAATAATCTTTAGAAGCTGAAATGTAGCACTAAAAAGACCTGGGAGAGAAAGGAATGAATATCAAACATGACCACAAAAATTTTTCAAATGAGATTAATCATTGAGCCTGGTTATAAATACTTAGTGTTCCACTGTTTTGCCAAGAGTTTTCATGAAACATTTATTTTTGATTGTCAGGTCTCAGGAATTGTGCCTGATTTTCCCATCTGCTAAGAATATAAGTTCATCACGGTTGTAAAAGCTTGATGCCCCTCAAAAGCTTCCCAAGTATACAGTCGAATGAGATAAAAGTCATTACAACTTACTGATACGTCTGTAAACCTACATAAAAATCACATTATGCTTCACGATTTAGAAATAAATAACAATGCATTAATGTAATAGATGCATTTCTGAACGGCTGCATCTCTGAATACCATGTGATATAGTGGAGTGTCAAATGATTCAAGCCAAGTGCTACTGCCATCACTTCAAGAGGTGACTGGAAACATGGAATAATGTTGGGCTCTGATACGTGTTGAGATCACTCCAAAACATGAAGTAAACAAAAAGAAAAATTACAGACACTTTTTTCCACCCAAAAATCACATAAGCTGTCATTATTCTCTGCTTCAGTTTGTGCCCAGGTTGGGAAACACCTGGAAGAATTCTGATTAATGATTTTTCCTGATTAATTCTGACAATAACTCGTTTTCCATAAAAATTCAGTCCTTCCTGATTTCATCTTCATTTTGATAAAAGAATTAAATCCCTAGTATAATAAACCAAGTTTCAGCAAAATATCTCTACTGCCCCTATCTTGGAATCCTGTGATTCTTATTCATATTGCAGAAGCCTGTTGCAGAGGGAAGAACAGAGAATACTGCAAGTCATACAGTTGCTGGGATTTTAAAATACACCCATGAACGCACGTCAGTCAGTTTACAAACATCAGAACTGGTGTCAACTGGAGGCTTTAGAGACATCATGCTGTTAGCAGCTTCTCCTCAACTTCTTGGAAGTGGGAGGATCAATGAGAGGATGCTTCAAAAGCTGGATACAAGCGATGCACATACTACTGATGGGAACAGCAGAGGAGCTTTGGTCACGTCTTGAGGAAGAAAAGTGACAGTCTCAAAAAACATTTCTACAGGATTATGCTTCAGAGAACACAGTTCACACGTGGATGAAGAAAGCGGCACAGCAAACCATTTTTACAAGTCTGTGGGTTAGTCTGGTAGCAAAGAGTTTTATTTAATGAAAAGAACTGGCTTTCTGACCATGCCCCCTGGGGTCATGGAGGTTTGCAAATCAAATCTGCTCAAATAATTCGTTAAGGACACAGCCACATAGTTGGATCTGTTTGCCATTCCTGAGCTGATCTCTGCCATGCAGAACTCAAGTGCCAGAAAGTCCTGTACCTTTCATTTCCATGTTTATTTTGCACTACTTTAGTCGGCCTCTGCCTATTTATCAGCTTCAAGACCTGTCCTTTTACTGACTTTAATGATAAATAATCAATAGCCCCCTTGTGCTGTCACTACCAACTCATTCACATGCAGTGAGGACGAAGCCAGCTGGAACTCTGCTGTCCAGTGCAAGAGCAAGAGAAGGCAAACAGAACCAGAGTACAAGATAATGTATTTAAACATCACAAAAGCTTTTTTTCCTCGGGGATGATTGAACACTGGAACATGTTGCCCACACAGGCTGTGAATTTTTTCATTCTTGAAGCTATCCAACACTCATTTGGACGGTGTCCTACACAACCCACCCTGTCTGACCCTGCTTTGAGCAGGAGGGACGGACTCGAGGGTTGCAATTATTCTACTAGGTTTGACTGTGTGCAAAAAACCCCAATAAAACCCCACGGTACGGAATCCATTATTTGTAAGAATATCTGAATCTTACCAAGTCCTACCTTGTATTTGGGTACAGCCAAACCCAACACCCTTAGCCCTTAGTGCTAAAAGATTGTATTTCCTCTGCTAATGCACTCCTTGAAACTGCTTAGACTAAAAACACCTCTAAAGGAAACAGAAAATGACATTTCAATAAAGCCATTTTTTTTTTGCAGTAGTCCCCAAACAATCCATGCAAAAGATCGAGCTGCTGAGCACAAGCATCTCTTTGTGAAGGCCCTCAAATATGTGAGAAGTTCTTATGAAAGGAAAAACACAGACATCAAAGGAACACAGCCAGTCCTCAGCCTCGAATAAAAATACTTTCATTCTACCAGAACTGCTCAGCTACAAAATGTCATTCAACTCTTGTCCTCTTTCAGGTGGCTTAATTTTACAGAAACTTTCTCTTCAATGTAGAATGTGATGCGACTTTAGAGAGAAGAGGGATTTGGGATTTTTTAGAGTGTTATTAAGCCACGAAGAGTCAAACATTTTGCTGAGTTAAGGTGATTCACTACACTGCCCTGCTTAAGCTCAATATCTATTTCTGTGTTGCCTATTTTAATCTTAGTTCCAAGTTAAACTGACAGTGCTGAAGCTCTTTCCTAAGGGTTTCCAACACATAAGCTAAATTGCAGTGCCTTGTAAATGGGGTTTTGCCTGTTCAGCAGATGGATAGAGATTGATTAAGCTTCAGTGACTTGTCTATGGATATGAATTCTTAAAGACACTGATCTGCAAAATCAGAAACCCAGTGATAGGTTACATCGGTAAATATTCCAGCACAGTGTACCTGAAATTAGTGAAAGTTGTGAGTGAGACAGAAGGGCTGATCCAGCACTCTGTGTTCATGCAGGCCAACAATTTTATGCTCTTTAATATTCCATCACGTGGAAGAATGGAAATACGTCTACTGATCTGGTTTCACCAACATTTAAAGGACTTCAATCTCCAAAAAGGCAGATATTTTCAGCAAAGTATTTGTAACTTTAACGAATTGTAGAACTAATGGCAAAGTATCCTTCCGAGACGACTTAAGGAACTGAGGAAATACAAATGAGTTTACTGACCTCCACCACCTGACAGCTGATGACAGACAATGGCAGAGGAAGGTGTGCCACGAATCGCTTTGCACGGCTCAGGACGTGTGATTCCATTCAATATTTTAAAGAGAAAAGTATATTTCAGAGTTAAGCCAATTTTGAATGTAAATTCAAAAACATGCAGACTCCATCCTTCCAAGACTATTATCCTCATGAATACACCCTGGAGTACATGGGTTTTGTTTTCTCTTCTGAGCAGCACACTTTGATACAAAGAGCTCGTGAATCAATAAGCAACTTGTTTCGTGGCCCACCTGTGCATTCATTCACAAACCATTTGTCTCCTTGTAAACACTGTAATAAAACAATTATCACTTAATAATGCACCATTACATCATCAGTAGCCAATCAGAATACTGAGGAATCACAATTTTTTTCTCCCTGTATATCGCCTGTACATTGTAGATCATTCAATTTAGTAATAAACCAACATATATTTCTTTGGAAATATACTTTGATTTATTATGAAATCAATGGAAAAAAAACCCTGTATGTTTCAACTTCTCCAATGAACCCAACATTTGGTAGGACTGCAGTGTAAAGATACCCACCACTATCTGTCAGTGATATTTTTCTCAAGAGTTCCTGATAAATCCTCCTACTCTAAAACAAACTTATTCCTTCTGCATGTTGTAGAAACTTACAGGTGTACTATGTTGACAGTAAAAGCACTCATTTGGTCATTTTTAGAGCAGATTGTCAGATATGACTGAAACATCTCCAAAAGAGACCTTTTGAGGTCATTAAATCAAACCTCCCACTGACGTGTATAAATCTTACCTAGGAAGATTCTTATAATTTACTTTAAAAATAGTAGACCTTACATTAACAAATTAAAAACCCAAAAACACACACTTGCGAGTCTCTCATCCTTTACCTACAACTGATGAAAATCTACCCCTGTCGTATCACCTCCATTCTGATTATCCAGGGCTTTTTGGAGGCATTTAATTCTCCCTCCCTTGATCCTTCAGAACAAGCACTGCAGTGGACAGGCAGGTAAATGGAAAAAGGGTATAAAGGGAACACAGGACACAGAAAAGTCAATAAAGGTCAACAAGCAGATGTTAGCCTGACACAGCACCAAGAGCTGTGTCTTTATATACATACATGTAACGGATCATCCCCTGCAGTTTTCAGATTGTGCTGGAACCACAAATTACAGTAATTTTTGGTTGATACTCCAACTACTAAAGAAGCCTTTGGACAGAATATTATATCCTGGGAAGACAGGCTAAGTCACCTTTGCAAAAACCCCAGAGTACCTATGGTTTTGGGAAGCAGGTGTTTCCCGTGTCTTTATTTGAGTATAACTTTAACAGTACTTTACAGCAGATGTTTCAGAACTATTTCTTGATGTTATTATTGTGTTGTTCAATTACCCCACGTTTTGGTAGCTTTAAAGAATTAACTTAATTTCAGTGACCGAGGAAGCACCTTCTGTAGCGATACAGACTCAGAGTGTCAGAGCACACTGCACAATCCCTCTTCTGAGCATCATTCCTCCCCAGGACAAATAAAGCCCTCTCTCAGCCTTGGTCTGATGAAACCCTGCTAACTCAGGGAATTGCACTGCCTGCTTTCACTGCTGCAGCACAGGAAACTTCTGTTTCCACCTCCAGTCACAGCAGCTGCTGCCTCAGGAATCAAAGTTTAACTCCTTGCAGAGTAAAGTATGTAGTCAGAAGGACAACGCAGGGCACCGACCGCAGAGTCATCCCAAAAACTCTAGTACAAAAGTTGCACACAGTTCTCGGTTTTCAAATACCTGAAAGGTACCACCATCATCAGGGTGACAGGAGGGCTTAGCTGATGCCAACAGTGCAATGAATTAGAATATTCCTAAAGAACAATGGTCCCTGGAGGCTACAGGAGAGCTACAAGCAAAGCCACTTCAGACTTTCACATCTTGCATGACCACGCAGCACTCTGCTGTAATTATGACCTTTCTATTACACCTCACGACATTTCGAGCCCACTCCTGTCCTTAGACAGTTATTCCTGCAGCACTGGGCAGTGATCAGAGGCCCGCATTTCCACGAATGCACAGGGTGATAGAAAAGAGATAAAGTGCCGCGGGTTCAGTGCTGCACCGTGCTGCATTCACCAAACAACTTGACTGCAGGTGGCTGCTCCATTTCTCTTAATAGCCTAAGGCCCATCTGCTGTTTCTGCTGCTTCCACCTTGGAGAAGAGGCCACAGCACTGGCTTTTTTGCTATTGTTTTTTTTTGTTTGTCTATTGTTGTTTGTTTGTGGTTTTTTGTTTGCTACTTTTCAGGGAGAATATTTTGAAAAACAAATTTGCCCTAAGCTAACGAGGCCCAGCTCTTTGATGGCAGGGACATAGGAGCTCCTCACCACCGAGGCTTTCCATTTTTCCTGTAACAATTACTTGGATTATAGTCACTGTACTTTTTCCAAGCTAATACATATTATTCACTTAAACTGCAGTCTCTGCTAATTGCTGTATGGCCGTCGACTTGCATAAGCTTTTAAAATCCTCTATCACACTGAAGAAAGGCTGTGCTTGTGAAGCCATAATTAACAGTGCATGGTAAAAGTAAAATGAGATGAAATTTGGCCATTACACACCTGATTCTCAGGGAAAGATCACCCCATTCCAGGAACTTTTGGGGACTGCACAGGGTACACCAGTGCTCTGAGGCAGGGGAATTCAGAGAGTTCTGCGTGGTTTGGATCCTCTGCTCACTTACGAGAGAAATCAAGCCCCATGTATAAACCCTGGCTTGGAATAAAGTCACCAAACTCTTTGCTAACCATACACATCTAAGCACACAGACACGGGGGATGTTGACCATCAACGCTTATGTTCAAAAGAAAACATCAAATTTTAAAATACCCAACAAAAACCTGTTTGCATAGAAACTGTCCAGAAAACTACAAGTCACAGAACCACAACAGCAGCAGTTCAGATGCAGCTACGCAACAATGTGCTTTTATGCTTCTAATACTGTATTTTTCTCTGTTTGGACAAGTGAATGATTATTATTTTGGTTAGCACTATGGTAGACTTTTGCGAGTCTGAGAAAATACCCACCCTAAATACATCACAATGAGTGTTAAACTCAGCTGGCCCAGAAAAAAATGGCATCTGCTTCAGCTTTGATACTTGGCTTGCAGGGTGTTTCCCACTCTTCATGTCAAACATAGGATTCTATCTCCACATTTTATTTTTACCAGTGCCAGTATCAAAACAATTAAAATATCTTTTAACATATGACATGGGAAATGTCAAGATGATTCTTTTTATTCTTTACAGAAGTTGTGCAGACCTAGTGCAAAGAACTAAGCTCAGTTAGATTCCTAAATACTTGGAATTGCCTAATGTATCTTGCCACGTATGTCTTTATTTGCTCTAATTCAGGCACAGAAACAAAGTTCCCACCTCTCCCCCAGAGAAATTCCTGAAAAATAAGTTTTCCAGTTAACTTAAAGATCTTTATAGGAACCCTATGAACCCCTGAGATGTCAGAAAGGGAAAGCGATTCATCAAGATGATGGTTCCTCCAGTAGAACCAAAACTTCTGCGCTGCAGTTTGAGTTGACAGAGCACGTTGGCAAGACACAAGGAGCAAGCCTGAACCTGGCCCTAGATGAAAATTAGACACGGCACAGAACAGCAGAACAGGTCCATGAAAGTGTTTGTCGACATTATTTGTGGGGAGGGGATGAACTTGCCTCAGTTTCCCTAATGCCTGAGAATCCTGATTTATGATTTTGGTTTCTGTTATTCCCCCTCCCTGTATTTTGTTGAGGAAAAAGCTCGCTGGTGAATCTGCATACCTTTGAAAAGGAGGAGGGAGGGCTCTTTATGGCACTCTCTCTCTCTCTCTCTCACGATCAAACCTAATTTCCTTCTCAATTTGCTGAGCCACTATCTCCAGTAATTGCAATTGGACTGTCAAAACTGTTGGCATCTGGAAATAATGGAATACTACCTAGTATCAATCTCATTTCACATTCCTGACAGAAAGCATGATTTCCCTTTGTCTGTCCCATTTGCAGTAACAAACTGCATGATTTCCATTCGCACTAATAATTTCAACACACACAGTTGGCTGACCAGCATTTCAGATCTACTCCTTTATTCTTACATTGATATAAATGTTACTTAATATCTGAGAAAGTACTTAAGGCCTCCGACACTTTTATTTTGCTTTTAAAATAAAAGACCAGAAAAGAATTTATTTCATTGGCCTGGATCAATATAGAAAAACAATTGCTGAAAGCTTGAGGAATCAAGTTTTATCTTACGTTGGGTAAAACCCAAATGAGACAAAGCTGAGAACAACAAATTCTTTCATTTTACTCATAACTAATGTTGGTTCCAAATAGCCAAGAATTCTTTTCTGCGTACTTGAGATGGAAATATCTTTTCAATCTTTTCACAAATGATCTCAGATATCCATTTTGGAGCTATTTCCCTATTGCCCACACGCCAAAAACTTTTGGTCTTTCGCATTTGAATCTCGCCGTTTCAAAAAGGGAGGCTTCACATTTCAAATGAGGAGAAAATGTTAGGGTCATATCAATCAAGGTAACATTTGGAAAGAATATTCTTTCAAGTGGATTATGACTGATGTATTCAAGAAGCAAACTCCAGAGAAGGGCTATAAATGTAAAGTCACCTTGAACTGTTCTCAGTGGAGCCTCTTTCCCTCGGCTTCTCTTCCTTCCAACCCCCGGACTCTTCGGGGTCCGTCTCTGCTTGATCCAGCCTATCAACATCTTTTACTGGAGGCCCAAAACTGTACCCAGCCTCACAAATCTGGGTTTAGAAGTGCCAGATAAAGGGAAGTGTTTCTGTCTCATGGTCTACTCCCTTCTAACTACACGATCTAGTCCACTTCTGTCCACCAGAGAACACTTCCTCCTTCCACTTAAAGAGATCCTTATATTGTTTTAAAATTTCATCTTCAGGTCAAAATATGTATTTCACACACTACTTTATGCTCCTATATTCATCATCTCCCTGAAGCCAATTTTTTCAGTTAGCTGTTTTACTACAGCAAATGGACTATGTCCTAAAGATGACCAACAAATGGAATTTTAAGCATGAATGGAACCTTAGATTCCTTTTCATCTACCTGTTGTATACCATAAGAGAATAGTTTAATTAAGAAAACATTTCCCTGTTTCCAGTCTTATAAAAAAAATGATCACAAATTCCTATCTGACAGCAGTTTCTACTTCGGCTGAGCAAATGTTGGTTTTAAATATATTAATGCATATATTAAAACAGATAACCACACTGTCTGTAACTGGGGAAAAAAAGAAATCTTGAATGACCTATGAGACCCTTTTGTTAGCAATAAGACCCTTTCCTCCTGAAAGGAACCTGTTCCTACTACATCATGTTATTCCCCTTTGTTACAATAACTGTCACAGCAGTCTCCCAGGCCTGACTCTTGGAAGATTTACAGACAACACCCCCTGACTCCTTACTGAGCTAAAAACGTTTGTGTGATCAAAACCACCTAATCAGGTTGCTACTCTGACTCAGATGACCCTGCCTGCTCTTCTTAGAAATGCCACGGCTGCTGCAGCGTGTTACACAGAAAGAGCTGAGAAAAACCCAGACCGTGCTGCACTCTTTGAATAATCATACAGGGGCTCGTGGACTGGAGCCCAACCTGAGAGACCCTGCCAGTGCAAAATGCCCACCAGTGTTAAAAGAAGTTGCTGGCATCCCCACATTCCAGAGTACTGCGAGTATGAGAATACCCCACTAGTCTCCATGTTAATGACTGCATAAATTAATATTAATAGTTTTGGCACCGGTTCTGTTCCTTCTCTGGGTACGAAATGCTGCTAAAGAGTGATTGCCAAGCAGTACTTTTCATTACCTCCAATGAACAAAATTTTCCTTCTCCAAATGCCAAGCTTCAGAGAATTTCATGGGACTTCGTATTTCCCCATTTTCTGTGTGGCCAGCACATATCTGCAGTACGAGATCCACCACCTCCCCTGAACACTATTTGCCCTTTTTCACATCGTGATGGCTGAATCCCCAAAACAGCACAGAACAGCACGTCTTGGGAGGAAAGCCATGGGATATTTGGGCATATTGAGCTGTCCATGAAGAGCCGCTGCACCAGTTCAATGTCTTCCTCAGAAGAGGAACCTTTTTTGTCCTCCCCTTGCATGCTGTGTGCTGCAGCTGCCCAATATGTCAGTAGCCCTCAGCTGGCTCCCCTCCAGTGGGCCAGTGCCTGCCTCGGACCCAAAGCCACACAAGATGTGCTCCCCGAGGGTCTGGCAGAGGGCAGGACCACTGCCCTGGACCTGCTGGCTGCACCCTTGCCAACCCAGCCCAACGTGTCCTTGGCATTGCTGGCATCTCTCTTGACTCTGTTTCAGGGCTGCTAAAATGCAATATGATAAAATAGTCCAAACTCCTCTCCCAGCACAGTAAGGATTTTAGCACATGTCCACTTTGGACCAAGCCCACCCCAGCTTTTGAGTTCAAGAACCCAGTTTTTGAGGGGGCCCTGTGAGTCTGGCAATGCTTTAGCATTTCCCAGGCCAGACTCTCATAGAAAGTACAGGAGCAGAACACTTTTAATTTGTTTCTTCTTCCCCCTATACACACATAGTGCTTCCACTGTCTGTGCCAAGCAGCAAGATGAAATTACAGCAGACACCCCAGAACCAAATACTGAAGATCTGCATATCAGATCTTCCCATCTCTAAGCCTGATCTCTGTTACAGACACAGGGACCTCAGGGAAAATGTTCCATTTCCTTGTGTTCAGTTCTCCGTCTGTAGAATTAATATTACAGTATCTTCTTTCTTAATTTTTGTCTCATGTATTTAAATTACAAAATTCAGTCTTGAAATTATTTCTAACCTGTGACTTTACAAGTCATGTGAAATATGAGAATTAGAACAATACTTACTCGAGGCAAACAACGCAAAGAAGGGAATTAGCCCTACACCGACGTTTATGAAGTTTTAGCAGCCACCACGCTGTGCTGGCTCTGGTTTTGATTAGGCAGCATACTTGCTCATGTTCCTTTTGACAAATCTTTGCTGGAGCAAACATGTACATTTTTTGCCTGAGTATTCCACCGACATGTGTGCAATTTTGGTGGAATGTCCTTTCTCAGAAAGGACGAACTCACCTCCATTCATCTACAATTCATCGAGAATTCAACATGGGAAATTTCCATAAGTGCAAAATGAATCTGTTTGACCTTAAAGGCCCTTGTACAATAAGTTTTGAGTCTGAAGATACAGGATTTAGAGAATTGGGAAAGCAAATCTCACTCCATTTCATTTCCTGACATGTTAAAATACAGGTAAATATTTTGAATATGTTTTTGTGATAATTGTTCATTATATATACACACACACACTATATTTGCAAGTGAATCTTTTGTGGGGACACAATTTTCATTTTGATAACTAATCTCAAAAGGAATCTTGAAAAATATATTCTGACAAAAAATCAAAAGTCCAAAACAGACATCCAATAATAACATCAGATAAAAGCTTTGTTCCTATTTCACCAGAGTCATCCCAAATCATAGCCCTGTAAATGAATCACAGAATAAGCCTGACCTACCTGCTGCATCACTTGTGTGTTGGACCAAGGTTAAAAGTGTTTGGAGTTTGCCAGCCCCAGGGTAAATGTCTGCGTGCTTTGGACAGTTCGCCTGATCTTTGTCTTAGTTTCCTCACCTAAAAAAGAAACATGAAAAGGCTTCCTCAGAAAAGTAGTTGTGTAATACAGTTCAGCAAGACATTACATGAGCAACAAATAAACAAACCCAGCAAAAGAAGGTGTTGACGAGCCTAATAATTTAGGGGAAACAATAACAAAACACTTGATCTAACAATCTACAGAGCTAGCTTTCAAAATGCTTGATATTGACTGTAAATTCAATAGTTATCTTAGCAATTATGATACTACACACAACAAGATTTGTAGCTCTTAAAAAAAAAATAATTTGCCTTCTTTTTTGGTTATGCAAAAGATTTTGCCTTTACAGCAGTGGACAGGCACCTCTGGAGTGGACACCGAGTGTCCAGCAGCGCATCCGCTGCTGCTGGAGTCTCCCAGCTCCAGTGTTTGAGCACAACACCCTGTGTCAGAAATACCATTCCAGTGATGCCTCTATTAAATAGGATTTAATTACACCTGCAAGCATGCAACTATGAAAAATTATAAATAACCCTGGCTTTATGACTGAGTGACAGTGAACGTGAAAATCTGTATCAAAGAGCTTTGCGTGCTCCTGGCCAAGAAGGGTCACGTGCTTGCTTGCCAGGTGCTGCACAGGGAAGTCCACGGACTTAGAGCCAAACACCTAATGAGACAATTATGCCCTCACAGGGTCTTTGCCTTTAATCTCGTTCAACGAGAGGTGGGGATGCATTTTGTGCTGTATCAGAGTGAAACGTTCTCTCCTGCTTTCCCTTCTTTCTTGCGTGACAGCACCATCTGTTTATAAATACATCACTGGAATGACAGTGCTCTGATGATGTACTAATATAATACATCATCAAAGTGCCATCAGTGATGATCTAATGATGTATTAGAAAGCTGTTTATCAAAACCCTGTTGCTCTGATGATGTATAGGTGCAATACATCACCAGAATGTCTTGCACCGGTGGCACTGCACTGATATAGACCTTGTGGGGAAAAATGGGTCCTGCAAGGATTCAGCAAGGGAACGAAATGCAGACAGATAAAAAAAGGACAGTGAAGGAAATGCACAGCCAAATGCGTAAATGAATTCTATTCAGGAAGCTCCAAAGGTGAGGAGAAAGAGACAGAGCTTTTGGACAACTGAGTTTCTAATGAAATTGGATTCATCAGCTGTAGAGACAAATTTGGTCACATTATAAGCAGAACAGAATCAAAAAGAACACCAAAAAAGACCCAGACTTAGTATAATCTTTTCCACAGCTCAAATCCTGATTGTCTTTCACCCTTTCCTCTAATTCATTTCTGCAAGTAAGGCTCAGAAAGTAAACAACTGCGTTTAGGGTATGAGGTAGAATAACCAGCATTGACCCAGAAAGTCCCATGTGCCTCACAAAGCTAGTTTTAGGACACTTCAGTTAAAAGACTGTTCATAGATGATTTTTTTTCTTGTTGTTTTTTGGTTGTTTCTGTTTTTTTTCTTTTCCCCCACCTGATCCTGCATTTCCAGCTGCATCCTCCTAGTGCAGCACCTTGCATTTGTGACCAACACAGCGTTGATAAGGCACGAACCAATAAAACAGAGGAGCTGGAGACGACACCATAAAGTGCCAGTCAGAGCTCACTGCCCTTCCCTCCAGTTTATTGCTGAGCATGAGGTTAAATGAATCACTGAATACACGGTTTATGACTTTATTAATCAATGCAAAACAATTCTCCTTAGCCCCCACCTCTCCTTTAAATAAGTGAATGGATTCTGCTTGATTTTTTAATGGGCCTCCTTAAAAACATGACCCATATCAGAAATAACTCTTTAATGCTGAGAAAAAAAAGAAGACTGAAGCATGAAGAATGTAACGGCTGCTCCAGCTGAGAAGTTCCCACACCTCTGCACTTAAACAACGTTAAATTTCTTGGGGTTGTTTTGTTGTTTGTTTTTTTCTTTTTTTTTTAAAGGACATTTTTCTTGTAGACAGGAGGCAGCTGGGTTTGTTTTGCTGGTACAAAGTGGGTCTCATAAATTTTCAACAGCCATCATAGCAACAAGCTCATTGTATTTTTTCCTAACCTCATCATTACGCATTTCAGAGGTTCTTCACAGGCTCACAAAGCATTTTTCAACCAGTGAAGGAAAAATGTCTTTAAGTGACCTCCAACTGAAAAAAATGACCAGGAAAGGGTAACTCAGCATCACCTTTTGGCAAGTCCAGGCCCCATCTCATCAGTGGCAAGGCTCGGAGGTGCAGGAGAGAGTCCTGCTCCTTCCACAGAGGAGCCGTGGGCCATTCCTGTGCTGGAGTGCTACAAAACCTAAGGCCAGCTGTATGCACACAAACCTCAGAGTGTCACATTTTCAGTATGTTCCTAGGAGAAGAACATCTATGTTCAGAATTAAGAACCCTAAAAAAGTCTAAGTTTGGAACACGAGAAACTAACTACCTTATTGTCTCTGCTTTTTACTATTTTCATACTTCTAAGCCTTTGAGGAACATGTCAAAGGCACAAAGCTGTCAGAAATCAGTTTGGTAAGTTTACCAACACAGGACAACCAATATTTTTCCAAGTTAAACAAAAGCAAAGAAGATTTTTCAAATAGATCTTGTCATTTTCTGTTCATGAACGGTCTTGCAAAAGAGAACAGGTAATTTTTAGTGACAAAGTCAGGAAAGGCTTTCTCCAAAGCAAATTATTCTCTCTCCATGGACTCTTAGTTACAAATTACAAATAAATTACACAATTCTCTCTGCAATGCATTTGAATACAATATATCATTTAGCATGTGCACATTTGAAGTTCTTTGCGTGACAGCAATGCACAGAGATCATGCAATCAGGAAAAGAAAGAACAGAACTGCCAGGTCTCATGTACCCAACATACATTTTTACAGCCAAGTACACAAAGCTAACTCACTCACAGATCACTCTATATCAGGAAAGATTTATTGTTCCAGCCTCAAGTTTCCCAGAGAGCTGCAGGCACTTGAGAGAGCCTGATTTTCTGAGGCAAAAATCGGTTCTCTTCCATAACTTGGCACCTGAGAATTTGGACGTCAAAACCAGAATATTGGATATGAAAACTTAGGCCTTGGTGCTCAGAGAAAGGGAACACAAATCCACCGTGAGCTGTGGAAAACTGAAATGTAAGCACACGCCTTCAAATGTAAAAATTTGGTCATTGAAATCTTTACCACGAGTTTCATCGAGCCTATTTCCAACAGCTACAGGTATCAGTGACAGAACCACCCTCAGTGCTCAGAGAAAGGTGATATCCTTCTATTAGCTCAGTTGATTTAAGGGGAA
>VZTF01004396.1:1739544-1914176 GCA_013397755.1 Cnemophilus loriae
AAAAAAAAGAAGAAAAACTTCGAAGTTCTGAGCCACCCCATGAGTTTTGAAGTTTATCATGTAGTTGCTATTTCAAATGTGAAATCTCCCACTCTGCAGGCTGTTCTATTGCACAGACTGACCCAGCTACAGAAGTTACTTGGAGAGACCTGGACTCCTGAAATTGGATGGTAGAAAGAGGGTTTGGTTTTCATGCCTGATGCCCATGAAAAATTTTCCCAGGACAGACAGGAGCATTTGTTTCAGTGTCACTTAGTGCCAGTTGGAGACTTTGGGGCCATCACAACTCACAGGAATACTCTCACTCCTGTGGCTGCTGACCCTAAAGAAGTCTTTAAATGTCAGGAAAGTGAGACTTATACAGAACTGTTGTGTCTTTATTCTTAGGGCAGGAAAAGAACAATTACCTGGACGGAATGATTTGTGTGATCTGTTGGAGGCCACTGAGCAGCTCTGAGCTAAACTGGAAGACAGAGAACTAAGCCAGGTGCAATAACAGTCTTGTTAGGACCCACACTTTTCCCACAACGATTTTCACCTGGGGCCACTGCAAAGATGAAGAGCATGATCACTTTTCAGGGAGGAAGTAGGTGTTTCTTGATTTAACTTCTTGGTTCTTTGACAGAACGTTTGATTTAAGAGATGTTTTGAAGGCACGGATTCCAGCAACACATACAGATTTGAAGGTCAGAGAGGAACTCCTAAGGAGTTATGGCAACTTGCCCAGAGAAACCATCAGTCACCCAAAGAGATGTCATACTGCCTTTTCCTGTCAGTGTCACCTGCTCTAACAGGATCCTGTATGTTATCTTTCAAGTGCTGAAACTGCAGTATTAACAGTAGGTATCTGAGGAAATGGGTACGGAGACAGTTATCAAACCTGGGACTTAAGAATTTTCTTCTGCCACGCTATGCCCCACCTGAAATTCTGACCACCACGCAGCCTGAAGGTTTCAGTACAAGAGCTATTAAGAGAACTGCGTGGATTTTCTATTTTAGTGCTCCTCCTGAATAGACAGAGCACGAGCAAGGCCTCAGACACTTCTCGACAGCAAACCCATGCCACTATGCCCTTAAAGCCCTGAAGAACTCAATAGCACAGCACTCGGTTTGCAGGGAGGCCCTGAGGCTGGGCTGATGGGATGAGGTGGTTTGGGAAGCAGCCCTGGCAGGGAGACGAGCAGCCTGCAATCAGGGGCCAACCTGCCAGCGCTGCTCAGCAATGCGAACTGTCAGCATCAACCAGGATTTCTGCAAGGGCAGCACCACGCTGATGGGCTAATTACAAATCAACATCTGCCTAATACTGTAAAATTGAAATTCTGATAGTTCTAAAGCAGCCAGAATCCTTGGAAAAGTGGAGACCGTTATATGGCAAACTATAAGTGATTTCTGGAATACCAGCAAACGCCAGCATTAACAAAGCCACGAGGCAATCAATGCTCCAGCAGTTTGAGCTGCCTGACCACTGAACTAAACCGTGCTGAGAGTGCCTAACTTTTTGTCATTAATTACCAAGAGAGCAGAATTTAAGGAAGGACTCAGGCTTTCGTTAAATAAATGGAAAATAGCCAAGCAGAAGGCAACACTTGTAGAACAGCTTTGTAAGGTTTTTTTTTTTCCTTTTAGAAAAATCCAGAGGCATACGACAACTTCACATACAACAGAATCAATGATTTACCACCTCATTTCATTTTTAATTTAATGGTTCTGTTCATTCATAAAATAGAAATACTACAAGGTGAAACATGGACTGAAATTTAAACACCTCATTAGAGTTACATATTATTTTGTCTACCAAATATATTGCTTTGTCAATGAAACATGCTGGTTTATGCGGTGATCTCTACCAGGCTGTTACTTCACAGTTATTTGTTTGGGTTTGTTATTACTCTGCAGTTCCCTGATCTACATGTGTATAATTTGGTTTATGTGTAGCACACTCAAAGATATTATAATGATTTGTAAGGTATTTGTATTGATTTCACTTTACAAAAAAGTCAAAATGCAATTAATCATAACAAAAAGAGACCTAATGCAATCTTTAGAGTTTCCCCCATAGAAAAACTTACTGAAAAGAGATGAGATCCAGAAAAACATTTCAGTTTTCACATTTCACTTTGGCTTGAAAAACTTTGCTTGCTGAAAATATTTGATCAATACTTGTCACTTCTGATTTGTCATTTCATAATAGCTGCAGCTAAAATTCATTGTAACACAGAACTGAAGACTACCAAGATAATTAAGTGGATGTATCTAATCCATAAAAGTTCTATAAACAAGATGAACTCGTGGGTTTCTAACCCTTTGAAGACAGAAATTACAGTATTAAAACAAATCTGAATCTAATGAATGCAGAAAACAGTTCGACTTCTATGAAATTGCTCTTCTTTTGTTCAAACTACTTTTCCTTCAAAACTTTTCAGCAACTTCCCACTTAAGCCAAACGCCTGACTGAACTTGAAAGATCATGGCAAACTGGAATTTTACATACAGGGAAAAACCCTGATGAATGTGTTAATAAGCCTCTGTTTAATAATAAACAAGATCTCTAAAAACTCTGCTAAATAATCACCTGCTTTACACGGCTCTGAGCACTGGCCAGTTTCTACAGTGGTGGGGCAGATGCAAGCACGGCAGACAGAGCAGGGAGTCAAAGGATTCCGCAAAACTCAGAAGAAAAATGGTATAAATCAACACCAATCATACACGTGTTGCTCTTCTATTTAACAAATCAGTGCTCGGGAATTCACATTTGGCATCAACACAGCTCTGCCAAACTCCCCCTGCCTCCTCTGCCTGGGTGGGTTTTTTCCTCAGAAAATGGGAGCTGTTGTCAGACAGTTTCTTGTTCTTTCGAGCTGCATTTGCAAAGGGTGTAGAGGAACACACTTGTCACCAGAGCAGCACATGTGCCGGGAGAAAGTACAATGCAAACAAGGCAAGATGAAGCTTGAGGTAGCTTTTGCTAGCAAGAGATGACCGGTTAAATTTTAGTGAAAATAATATTGGTCAGCGTCCCAGCAAAACCAAAATCCATAAATGAAGGAACAGCAAACAGAAGCAGAGTCTTTTTCCAGGATTTATATTGCTATGATGCCAGCCAGAACCGAGTCAAATGAATCAACTGAAATAGCTGGTTATCAGCTCACAGGAGTTTCAAGTCGTGCCAGGGAATCAGCACGATGACCTGGTTTGCACGCGTGCCCTCCTCCCCGAAGTTCTTGTGCTCTCCAGCTGCTCCCAGAACTCTCCAAGACCTTCTCTGAAGGGTCAGCAGCACCTCAGACCAGCCCGAGGGCTGTCTCTCCTGTGCCAGGTTTATAAATGGGAGCCAGGGCAGGAACTGCATTCCTCTCTCACTGTCCTTGGCCTGGCCTCCACCTCTAGGCTTGCCCTGTCCCTATGGAAAAGCCTTCAAGAACAGCAAGAGCGTGAACCCACACCATCAGCAGAATCAGACACTTAATCCACATTATAATGCCATCCCGCTATCTCCATTAAAGATACATATCACTGAACAAGAACTGAGGGACATGTTCCAAAATCACATGTAAACTATCTTTCCAAAGCTCAATTTTACCTTCTTTTTCTGTTTAATGGAGAATTGCCAAGCTTTTCAACAGCTTTCTCTAGGCTGCCAGGAAACTGAAATATCACTAGTTGAAACCCCAAAATATGTTTAGCTAGTTAGGGCTGTGCAATAACAAGGTCATGTTAAATTGGTTTTGCTAGGAGCATTTATTCTACTGACAAATAATAAAGACGGTATTTGCAACTATAATAAAAGCAATAATAACGGTGACAAGTTCCACCTGGTCCACTTCTCATAAACTGGAGCTTGTGTAAGCCTATCAGAATAAGATTGGATTCTATTTTGTGACTTTTTCATAAAAGCAATACAATTAACAGCTGAGAATCAGTAAATGAGAGATAATCAACTATTTTCTTTTTATTGCAAAACCCAATGTAAACCACTATTACTGGCATGCACTATGGAACAACATTTCTTGGCACATAAAAATCTACATAAATCTAAAGCACCCTACAAATTAATCCACACATTTATGCAGAATGAGTAACCTTCACTGAAAATATATTCAGCAGAAACCAACAGAACCCTCTGGCACAACAGTATGCTACACCTGTAAATCAATGTACCTTCTATACTGTATCGTTTAATAACACCAAACGATGAGATTTTTAAGCAAAACAAAATTTTACCCTTAAGTTGATCTGTTACAAGCAAACGTTGGTGTCTCCAGAACAGCATCAGGTACTAACACAGGCAGCACTGAACATGTGTTAAAATCTGCTGTACAGAAGGAGAAATGCAGCCCTGCACACGGTAGGTACACGATTCCTGATCGCCCTTGGTACCCTCCTGCAGTCCTACACGTTATTTTGGGATTCAGATGCCCTTTGGGTTAGCCATCCCCTGAACTCCTCTGGTAATTGACTTTCCATTCTGCTGGAAATGATACAGCTACAAAAGTGCTGTAGCTAAAGTCACCACACAAGGCAAACCCAGATTTTAAAAATGTTCATTTCTCACAGCTAAAAAGCTTTAGCAACAGAGTCCCTTCCAAGGAGAATAACTGCAAGCAGAAAACTCTCGAATGAGTAAATTGAGACATGGGAAACTGAATTAACCTTCCCGAGATCTCAATGAGCCCATGTTAGCTTTGTGCTTTCCCCAGAACAGAAACTAAGCCAGTTTTCAAGAACGTCAGGGCAAGAACAACAATGAAAAATGTTTTTAAAAGTCTCTTTAAAACTCAACAAAAAACATGGGAGCTCTTCCTCCTGTAAGTTTGGGATTATCTCTAGTATTTTCTAAACCGGTTCTTAGACTTCACCCTATCATCCTTGATTTATGGCTTCAAAATCGTTAACCTAAGTAATGAAGCAGTGCAATAATAATAAAGAAGCTATTCTTGCCAGAGCAAACATCTAAGCCTAATTACTAATATTAGTTTTTAGCGACACCAAAATGATATTCTGATTTCTGGCAGCAATCTAGTGGGTGAGTGGTGGGGACAATTTATCATGGAAGAAGGAAAAATGGTACATGCTGTCACATCATGTATCATAGAAGTATCAAAATTGCTATGGAAACTGTGCACTTTTTATAGAGTAGGCACATAAAATTCACATAATATGTCAGAGAATAAGTTATTACTGTCCTGAGGCCGTAATAAGATCTACACCCTTATTAGTGAAAAGATTTGACAGATTTTGTTTATAATGAATACTTGTAGCCAATGAGTTTGAGTCAAAGTCACCCTATTTTGACCCATCCACTTGCTTTCAGGTTTCTGTCTCCCTTAGATACAGGGAGTGTGCAGAGTAACATAATTTCCAATGGTTATTAGATTCCATTATAGTCACTTGTGATACGACAGGGAAATCGTCCATATTCAAAATTATTAGGAGGAAATACCATCTTAGTCTCAGATTTTATTCTTGTATTATACAGCCCTATTCTTAGCACTTATCTGTGTTGTTTGCAATTTGTTGCTGAAGAGACAGAGCAGATAATTTCGGATTCATTTGGTAAGACTGCAAATAGAAAAATCTCGGGTTTAGCACAAAATGGTTTCAAGCATTTCCTGTGAAGAACCTCAACGCTGGAGCCCTTTGCCACCCTGATCTCTGTGTGACAGGCTTCTCACTGATTGACAGCAGCTCTGATGGGTTAGGCTTGAGAAAAATGATCTTGTTTAGGAGAGCAGAAGATACTACAATTAGGTTTTTGCAGTCCAGCGAAACAGTGACTGCTAAAAGAAAGGAAAGCAGAGAAAAATGGTTGCACGTGTAACACCCTGGGGTACAAGGGTACATTTATCACCTTGTTTTATATGACACACTGGATGAATGTTGATGAAGATTGTCAGCATCAATGTCAGGGAAAGCAATTCCACGAGTAAAAGAGTTTGTGTTAAAAGACTCTCCACCAGGAAGAAATTCACATTATTACCTTATAAATAAACAACCTACAAAATGGAGTAAAGCGGATATCTGCTGATAAAGATATATTTTATTTTGAACGTGGGCTCCTGTTTACTGAAGGCAGTGCTCTTGTGGTAAGCATAGAGCAACCAGACTGAAACCATGGAAAATAATAAAGGTTTTAAAAAAGCCACTGAGCACACTACAACAGCAATGAGAAGTGCAGGACTGCACTACATGTAAACATTATGTTTACACTGCTTGCATATTCTGTGGATGTGAAATGTACACATTACACTGTTCTACAGTAGTCCATCACCACTAAACCACACCTTATCAACCACCAAGAATTTTAATTCACATATAGCGTCTTCAAATGATATAGGAAACAGCTCCTAGAAACCTGAATTTTTGAAATCATTACCATGTCCTACAAATAACCCATCGTTGTCCATTAAAACAACAAAAACAAGCTACACTCAGCAATTAGAAAACACTCAAAACAACAGAAAATCCAAAGCAAACCAAAAAAACCCTAACAAACAAAAGAAGATCACCTGATGTACTCCCAAATTTCTTCAGTAGAAAAACCACTTAAACACCAAGTTTTTTAACATATGCTGGGGTGAAGGTGGACCCACCCAACCCCAGCCATGCACTTGTTGAGCAATGCTCTGTCACACGCTCATCTTTGGCCAGTGACCCCAGGGCCCTGTTTTCTGTGCCCCACAGAGCTCACTAGTGCAAGAGTTCCTTGGCATTTCTCCCCACGCTATGGTGACATGCTGCATCTTTACCTCTTCCCTGGCACCTCCCCCTGCAGCCATCTCCCCTGCAAGGCACAAGAAGGATCAGGTGTTTTGGCTGAAAGGGCCTCCACAGCCTGCCAATCAAATGAAATCAAATGCTCAGAAGCTGTTTCACCCAAAGTTACAGCATGATCAGAAGAACAGCCCAGCTTTGCCCCAAGCCCAGCTGACCCCTCCACCTTCCAATCCCAAAACATCCCCCATACTCTGGGTATTTCCACAGGCTCCACCTTCCAATCCCAAAACATTCCCCCATACTCTGGGTATTTCCACGGGCTCCACCTTCCGATCCCAAAACATTCCCCCATACTCTGGGTATTTCCACGGGCACTGTGAGACCAGGGAGGGGGGCTGACCCCAGTGCTCACACGTGTATCCACATCACTCCAACCTCTCAGAACTCGCAGCTTCCTCTCCAACCTCTCAGAACTCTGAGCTTCCCCTCCAACCTGCAACGGGCACACTTCAAGGGACAGCCACTGGGGAAGTTCAGCTCTGCATTAGCGAGGAAGGATTGATTTGTTCTGACCGTGCAATCACTGAAACTTCCATTGGGTGAGGATACCACAAGGATGAAACCAGGGATTTCATTTTGCAACAAACTTTTGCTATTAAATTCTGAAAACTTACCCTGTTTTCGACTAGCTATGGAAAGACAAACTTTTGAGACAAACTGCTTCACTGAAACTTCATTTTAAGGATTATAATTTTTATGGATGTCATACTTGCATGTATCTATATCCTCTATTAAATGCACAGCATACACTTTTCAACATATTTAAGGATATTTAATGAGTTTAATAAACTTAAAGGGATGTTATATCTGTTCACTCCGTAAAGATTGTTTATTTCAGGAAATAAACCATTTTGAAATGAGTAATATGACTTTTAGAGTTATGACTATCTCATTCAATTAGTTTCTGTAATTACTGTCATTCCACACAGTATACGCAGTACTAAAGGAGAAAATACATTTTGAGAAATTACGGTGTAGGTGTACAACAGTTATTGTTAATGAGCCATAAACTTTAGTCTCCTGCCCTGTAAATTCATGCCAGTATAAAATAATTTGGCAAAATAAGTCAACAGTTACAGCTGGACAAATACTGTTGTATTTTAACATTTTCCAAGATTATTATCCTCTAGCACATTTCATACCATTTATTTTTCCTCTGTATTTTAAAACATCATCCTAGTTCTAAAAAATATGTTGTGAGAGATGCAAGCAAGATCTGGACAGTACTGAATTCTCCCTGCTCAGCTGCATGTTACCTGGACTAAAGCAGAGAATTTATAAGACACTTTCACCTCCACCCAGTTTTGCCATATCTCAGTTTCAGGGCTACTAAAGGACTAATGAAACGTGCTCCTAGATCTTCAGAACTCATGGATTTAGACTTTGTTTACATGAGCAAGTGGCACAGGTCAGCAGCAGCAGAGCTAGGAAGGAAGCAGTGCTGAGGCCCAGACAAAAATCACTGGAAAGCTGATAATTCTGATGAGTGGTTTTTCACTTGGAGTTCATGCTACCCAGTGCCTTGCCATTGGGAATACTTCCCCCTTCACAAGATAAAGTTTGCTGTATTTTCCTGACAGACCCTCTTAGGCAATATGTCTATATGCCAGGTTGTGGATGGGGAATGTCATACCAAGAAAGAGAAAAAAAATTCACTGTATCATCATTTGCATTCTGCCCATAAAGTAGGTAAGTAATAATAATAATCAACGTTCTTCCTACAGCAGAAGTTTGGAATTGTCTGGCATCTCCAGAACCTGGCACTGAACAGCCAGACTCAATATGCTGATGAATGTTAATAGATATTGTTCTGCAATACACAGGCCATGATAAAATACTCGTCAGGTTAAAAAAAAAAAAAAAATCAGGGTGCTCCCACATTACTCAAAGGAAAAGCTTTGATCAGTATTTTCTTTGTTTCAAGTTCAAGGAATCACTACTGACAGATTAAAATCAGTGAAGAACAACAACCATATTCTCTATTCTACAATTTTCCATTGCTATCACTATATATGTAGGTTACCTGAGGCTCAAAGCCAATAAAAGGCAATTTTTAGTGGATCTTTTACCCTGTGCTACTGCAATAGCAAGAAACGTGGTTAGCACTGTAAGGCCGTACCCTGTCACACTGAAGCTCCCCTGAAAAGCCCAAAGTTTCCCACAGCTGCTTGGTTCCTCACCACAACCTATTTATTCTCTCTTCAGACTGGGAAAAGGCAGGATAAAGGCCACTTTTCCAACTCGTGAAATGCACTTTGCCTGCTCTCCAAAGAAACAAGGGCACCGTCCCTAGCAGGAATATTGCAGAACAGGGTAAGACAAGGATTATCAAAAGTGAACAAGTGATTTAGATGGACTCATCTCTCGTGTCCATGGTGTAGGTCACATCCTGAGAGACACCCAGCTGCTCAGGATGGCTGCCTGGCTATCTTTGCTAATCAATCTATTCTAAATGTGACGATGAACGAGAAAAACTCCTGTCACTTTCAAAAACCTTAGTCACAACGTGCACGTTTGTGTGACACCTCCACTTAGAATCCCCTTGCTCTCCTGGCTTTTATGAGATTGTTCTCTCAGTGTCAGAAGTTACCAAAAGAGCTGGGATAAGGCAGAAGCACTGTCAGAATCAAACAATTTAGATGACTACAATTTTGTGGCTCCCCAGGGTTTCAAAATCCAAAACTTTGGGTTTTGTTTAAATTGGATGATTGACAGAGTAAAATTAAATTCCCATGCATACAGAATTCATTAAAAAAAGAGAAGGGAATCTGGAACACTTTTCCTTTATCGTGGTTTAGATAGCCATTTTAATGCAATAATCTAGCTTGCTCCAGATGTTACACAGTTCCAAAACAATACCTTTCTAACGTATATATTACTGGCTTTAGGGCAATTGTTAAGTCATTCAGTAGCTTTATCTGGAAGGACAAAAGACCAAGCTACAGCTTCGGATATTCCGCCCAAGGAAAAAAGGACCTGGCTTTTCTTTGCTTCATTCAAAATTAGGATGCCACTCAGGAAGGTACTTGGGAGGGGACGGAATGGGAAAAGGTAAGAGAGGTGTGTTTCTTGGATGATTTTTGAGCTACCATGTTATCATAAACAAACCTCAGCATCTCAGCCTTCCAAACAGAGCTGATAAAACCACATTTAATTTCATTTGTGATTATATGAGTAGGAGCTGCTAAAGCTTCATGTTCCTTTGATCCTGTTCACATGAAGCACAGACTATTTGCATGTCTGGGAGACCTGGGTTTTACTCACTTTGTACATAGAATTTCATTCCTTGTTTCTATCCAAACTACCTATTACTGCAGTGTTTGGCATTGGTAACCCTATGCACATAGGATACAACCACAGTGACTAGTTTCTTTTACATAGGGCAGTGGTACAGGAGAGATGCTTTTAGTCAGTTATCGATACAGACATTGTCCAGAAGCCAGCTATCTCAGAGTTCACTCAGCTGCCATTAAAAGTTCCGTATCAAAGTCAGTATCCAAGATCACAACACACCGAGAAAGAGAAACAAGAGAAAAATCCAGTGAACTTTCACACTATTTTAATTACTTTAATAATCTCTTTAATTGCAGAGCTAGCTTACAGAGAAGCAATAATGCAAACAGCACATTACTCAGTTTCTTTTCTTACTCTGCACATCAAAAATGCATATTCAACCTTACAAAATGCAGGAGCCACAGCATCAGCGTTGGTGCTTTGCAAGTGACATTCCAGCCATAGCAAGCGTGCAGTAAGCACACAGCCAGCAACTCACAGGCTATGAACGAGTTCAGAGCATCCTTCTGCATCAGTGCATCTGCCTCCCTCAAATTGTATTTTTTGGCTCACCTGAAGTTTAGCTTGACTGTGTTCCAGAGAACTCTCCTTTAGAATACCTGTGCACTTTAAGTTCTACTTTCCTAGGAAGTAATTGTTGTGCTATAAGCTACACAAACAAATATATCTCAATTGTTACTTAGCTCTAAAAAAACCCAAAACAACTCAATCACAGAGGAAGCAGGCTACTCAACATTTTCTGGGTGCTTATGTACCACAAGCACTCTTCGTCCAGGTCCTTCCATCCTCCCCTACTGCAAGCTCTCAGAGGTAACAAATGACACATTTGGAGGATGATTGAACGCTCCCCAGACGTTAGGAATGGCAGAGCCCACAGCTGCTCAGCACAGCTGGCACAGTAATTGAGATGCCCTGAGAACCCCCTGGGTGCTCCCCAGCCTCACCCTTCCCCAGGAGGGCTGTGGCTGCTGAGCCAAACACGAGAACAAGCAGAGCACAGGGCTTTGTTTGGGATTTCTCTCCCTTCACTATGACACGACCAAAGAGTGAGAGAGTTCTCTCCCGCTCTCCAGTGCTCCCACCGCAGGAACCCCCAGGCACCCTCCACAGGGCTCACTGACAACACAAAGACCTGTTTATCAGCTGGTCTCCTTTCCCTTCCTCCCCACCAGCCACCACTAGAGCCATGAGGCTGATGAACTCTGCTCAAAGTACCCAGAGGTGCCACGAGAAGTTTCTCAAATGTCTCAGAGGAGCAGCCAGTTGAGATCATGTATTGAAACACTCTTCCCCTCCCTCTCTTTCTTTTCAGATACCTCACAAGCAAATGAAATCAGGTGTGGCACTGGCAGGTGACACCTGCCCCTGCTTTCCCCCTGAAGGGCCACTCCAGCCCCAGGCAGCCAAAGCAGGACCCAGGCACAAGAAAAGGAAAGCAGAGGGCTTTGGGATGTGCATTTACACTGGTCCTGTAACCCCAACACGCCACATATGGTGGGGGAGGGAAGGGTGGCAGATGTTCTTCTGAACCACAGGCTGAAGTGGCAGCTGCTGAGGGGCTCTGCTACACCCAGGGGGCAAAGACTTTCCTCCAAGCCGCTTTCGTGCCCCACTCTTGGAAAAAAATGTGAGCAGCAGTTGAAAGCAAGCTTCAGCAGCTTTGGAGGAAGCAAAAGAAACAAAGCGTTGGCATATTGTATCCATAACACAGTTAGGGTAAAAATTCCCAGTTTGTAATTTGTCCTTTCATTAAGCTATAATTCAATAAATCGATTAAAGTACAATTCAGTAAACAGTGTAACCGAAATGCACCAGTACTGCTTCTCAGAGCACAGCTGCTGAATTCTTTATGGATTCAGAGCTGAAGCACCACTATTTGCATTAAACAGAGCGAAAATGGGAGCTCCCCTCTCTGACATGTCACAAATCTTCATATGTAATCATTTTTGTTATTTGCTGAAGATGAGTTTTCAGTCACTCACTTTGGCAGCAGAGAAACTGCAGAGAGGGCAGTGAATTAATACAAACACGTGGATCACGTTCTGTGTGCCTGAAGGAGCGAGCTCCTAAACCCAAATTCCCTTTCATCTAACAAAGATTATTTCTGATATTTTACCATAAGACCATGCCCCCTCCAACCTCTACCACTTCGTGCTTTATCTTCTCATATCGTAGATCTCTTACAAGTTTTACACTAAGTCTCTACTGTACATTCACACAAAAGAATAAATAAACCATTGTCAATACAAGTGCCTCAACAAACAGAGGCTCTTGTCAGATAAAGCTGCATCTATACATAAATATATTCACAAAGGAATTTTGTAGCATCTGGGAACCTAGATTAAAAATAAAGAGATTATAAAAATGGGCCCCACTGACTCATAAGCGACAGAGAAAATACATTCAAGTCCTACTTCACGTGCAGCTGGCTTTTGAGAGAGTTTGGGAGAGCCCAGGAACAATTCTGGAGCAGAAAACTGGGCTGGTTGAGGGTTTTGTGCATACCCAGGGAGTTCCAGGCAGCAGCATGCCAATACACAGAATTATCAGCACATCAAAGGCATTATATTTATCAAACCCTGCCACAGCACATTTACTAGCTGTATGATGGATGTTGTTGTAGCAAGCAAGGAACACTTTGATGTACATGGCCTTCTTTGATTAATGAGGGCTCTTGCTGAGAAGCTGCATATGGAGTAAATTACTCTTTCAAAAATGGCTGATTTGCACTATTGTACTAATTATGTCACAAGCTCAGAGTCGGTTCCAGACTCAGTCACCCAAAATAAAGAAATAAAAATTCACATATACAGGTCATGATTTTGTCACACACATGCATCAGCTCAAAATCCTAAAGTCCTAATTAAATTAACTTAGAGTTTCTTTTTTCTACAGAGAGCACCAGTAAGCATTTCCTTCCTCCACTGAAAGCTTCTACAATCTAGTATACTGGTAAAAAATTTCTTTCTCAGAAATGAATGCAATTTTATGGTAAATTCCACTGTGCTTATAAGAACTCTGAAAACATTTCAGTTTTTCACAAAAACCCCACAACACATCCGGCCCAAAAAGCAAACCCTAAAACCCCCAAAGCTGAGGGAACCACAACGCACAAAGCGTGCCTCTTAAAAGCTTTTTCTAAATTAATTCTACCAGCTAGAGAAACACTACAAAACTGCAGTTATTCCATTAGCCCTGAGTCTCTAAGTATGTGGTGCCTTAAGCAATTCATCCACTTAGTTGTAACAACAACAAAAGTATTTCTTCAAGAGCATTACAGCAGTGTTAATTTCCTTAAAATTTTGAACAGTAAATATTTCATCATGTTAATTAAGTGTATTTGCAGTCTCCAATTTGTTATTATAGGTGGCAGAACCATTACTTTGCCACGATCACATGGAGTGCTCAGATCAGATTTACCTTTGGACACATAAGCAAGATGAAAGGAAGCACAAAATCAGTGTGGAAGCCCGTGGGGTGACACTCCACTGAGGACAAAATGATTCCTGAAGTGCACTTTCTGTTAGAAAGTTCAGATGTAATCCAACTTGGGTTTCATAATTCAACAGTTTTACACAACACTTGCATGACAGCACATGAATTAGCAGAGAAAAAACCAAAAACCAAACCAAACCAAACAACAAAAAGAAGTAGCCTACCTTAACCATCTAACTTGGGCAATGAGATATCACAGGACACCCTGCCACGTCACACAAGGTAAGGTTTAAAAAGCCTTGTCAGACGTGCACAGAACCACAGAATGGTTTGGGTTGGAAGGCGTCTTAAAGATCATTCAGTTCCACCCCCTGCCGTGGGCAGGGACACCTTCCACTATCCCAGGGTGCTCCAAGCCCCATCCAACCTGGCCTTGGACACTTCCAGGGATCCAGGGGCAGCCACAGCTTCTGTGGGCACCCTGTGCCAGGGCCCCCCCACCCTCACAGAGGAGAATTTCTTCCCCAATATCCCCTCTAACCCTGCCCTCTGCGAGGCTGCAGCTATTACCCTTTGTCCTGTCAATGTGCAACATTCAGGTGGGGGATTGCTTCATGTCAGTTGAACAAAGATTTGCATCTGACCCTGATCTGGGTTCACATTTCCAGAGCACCTATGAGATTTCCGTGGGCTCCAGTCAGCCAGCTCACAGAGATCTGAGCCAGAGTGGAGGGGTGCAAGGTGTTTAAATAGAAATAACTTCCTGTACAAAGTCCAATGTTTAGGAAATGATAACCACGAGCACATTGTGCATAGCATGTGCACACACATTCTGAGACAAGTCAGCCACACTGCCCTTCTTCTCTAGAGATTTCCACACCTGTTTCTGAATTACTGCAAGGAAAAGAAAGAAAACAGATTCTGTGAAAGGTATGGTGCCCATATCAACAATCACATTACATTTTTTTCCACAGCAGTCTTTCCATGAAGGCAGTTCTCCAGGTATATAAAATTATATTGGGCCTCTTGAAAACATAATTCAGAATACCTGCACTGTCAATAAAACATCAAGTTAGGTGTTTCCAAGTTGCTTAGAAGGTAGCATCTCACACCTGTCAAAGCTTCTCTGAAGACACTTTTCTCTTGTCACAGAACAAAAGCTGGAAGTGTTGTTTTTTTTTTTCCAAAGCCATATTGGATTCGATAGTATTAGCCACAAAGGGAAATTATGAGGGGAAGGAGCTGAGGAAGAAGGCCATTCACATCTTTGACAGGTCTCCCTGGACATGCTTCCGAAAGGTCAGGAGCTCACTGTGGGGAGCTGCACTCACAGTAAAATACAGCAGCCCATGAGGAGTTGCTTAAAACGTGCGTAAAATATCACTTATTAACACCAAAATAATTCTGGGCCTCTTCACAAAACGTATCAAGCAGGTGGAGCTGTGTGAGCCATACCACATTGGAATAGGATACAATGGTCTGCCCAGAGCTGCTGCCTGAGCAGCAAACAGCAGGAACCCCTTTGGTACTCTTTGTACAGAAGGGAAACATTAAAAACAACACCTCTGTATTATGCAAAACTGTTCTTGGCTCTAGTTCTGGTGCAGTTTCACTATCTGCCTCTTCTACTCCTGAATGTCTTTCAGCATCCATTATTTTTTAATGGATTTAAAACATTAGGGGGTAACTAGCATGTACAGGGCATATTATATCTTACCTGCCCATGTGAAAACAACATACTACATCTGAGTGTGCTGAAGGCTCTTTAGAAAACTCTGAGTTTTGTTCAATTCCTCCTCCATGTGCAAATACAGCTCCCCAGAACAGCTGAGACAACTCAGGCTCCTACTTCTAGGACAGCTCAGACAGAGCCTGGCTATTGCAAGCTCCCCAGGAGAGAGAACAACTCTGCTTATTAAAAATAATCACATTATAATGTGGTTTTAGGTCTGGTTTAGAGAAGCATTTGGAATGCTTCAAGGTTTGGTTTAAATCCAGAAACTGAACTAAAATTAAGTCAGGAACTCTCAATATGCCATTATATTATAAAGACCTTTACTTCTGGTCAGTCATACTGAGAAATTCTGTGTCACATAGTTCAAGCTTGGCAAACCAACAGATTAAAAGGTTCTATTAAATCCTGCCTAAATTTCAAAAGACGACGAGGATTGTTCTTACTGACCATAACCGATCTCTTCACCCCTGATTTTCTCTGATTTCCTTCCAGCCTTAGAGAACATCAGCAATGTAGATGATGTTGTCTGCTGTAGATGACAATTCCAACCCCCCAAGAATATTCCAGACAAAACGGTTTTGTTCAAAATTCTTCCAAAGCCAAAATTTAATATTTCATCTGTTTATTCCTGAGCCAAGAACATCTGCCTGTGAAAACTTTCCTATTACTTTATATAATGAAACTACATGATGCCAATCCTTTTTCTGTTTCCCAAGAACTCCTACCATTAATTTCCCACACTAGGTAAACTAGGAAATTAGTTTCCAACTCAAAATTGGAAATACTAGAGGTATGTTCTCAGATGATAATATTTCGTTGTAGAGAGATGTCCAACCTGATTCTTGTATTACAAAAGCGTAAAATAAAATAAATGAAACCATAAAGAGTACAAGTTCTGTTAGAAGTCAGCTACAACTTGCACTGAGCCCAAAAAGACTGAGGATATATAAAACGCAGTAGACAAAAGGATCCAATGCTGACCTCGCATTAGTTGCAAACTGCTGGATCAGCCTGCTCCCTCCAAAGTCACTCATTTGGCTTCAGGGCATTTTAAATAAGCTTTTGATGCTGGAATTGCTACTGTCTAGCTGGAGAATAGCAAATGTTGAATTTCAAAAGCAAAAAATAAAAGCAAGTTGGGCAATTGCAAGCTGGTAAATCCAACAATGAAACAAGTTCTGACGGGAGAAAAATTAATCGTTTAGAGGATGGTCCCTAAACTGCGACAAGAAAACTGAAAATACACAGTAGGGAAAAATTGACACGTGAAGACACTTAGAGCATGACAAGTATGTGACGGTTAGCTAGAAGTTTATGCCAGTTATTAGAAAGGGATTTTATCAACTAGAGTCGTAACAGTCTGAAACAGCTTTATGATTGGCAAGAAAAAAACATGACACTAAAAAAAAAAACAAAAAACACCACAAAAACCCCCATTAACAAACTGCTGCCATCCTGCTGGGACAGTGGGCACTACTGAGAGTGACTCTGGGACTGCAACAGCAAAGGACCAGACCCAGGAGGCCTCTCCAGCCACGTGTTCCTTGTTAATTACCTATAATTTATCTCAGGACCAGGATTCGTGGCTGTGGCTGCCTACCCGAGCAGCCAAGAATGAAATTCTGGCCTTCATAAGAAGTGCGGTTTTTTGAGGACAAAATGATATTTTGTAGTTGTCGTGTATTCAGTTCTGGGGAGTAATAAATACGACAGGAGGCATAGATGTTAATTTTTTGTTAGCAAGACAGAAATTTAGCAATCATAACCAGTATCTGCAGGCATCTGAGCTGAAGGAAAAATAAAGGGAAGGTAGGTGGGAGCTATCAAGAGCAGGAAAATAAGCATTTCACCCAACAGTCTTTTGAGATCCTACAGCTAAACTGCCAAGTGCCAGCACCTGACCCAGGAATGAGTCTGGGCACTGTTTATTTTCCCCTGGACCTTCTAAAGGAGCTGTGCTGATGCTGTGGCTGCAGAACTGGAGTGAACAGAGCAGAGGGGCAGCCCGTCAGCCAAAGGCAGGACAGGGCACAGGGCTGCCCTTTGCGCTACCGCCACCGGCAAGCCCAGCAGTGTATCCAGAGTGCAACCACCTGGTTTTACCAGAAAAACTGACACTAGGCTGGCTCTGACCGTGATAAACGGGTAAGCCAAAGGTTGAAACCCTGATTAACTAACATCTTTTCCAAATATTCCCACCTTCCATCACTTTCTTCTGTCGGGAGAGGCTCGGCAGCACCGCACATCCCCCACAGTCTGGTTTGCCACGATGAAAAGCATAAGGGGGCCTCTGCTTCAGCTCCTGGGACTGAGCCTAGCACAGACTTGGGCTTCATTTCAGTACTGCAAGAAAGTTAATAAGGCCACTTACAGTTTACAAACTACCTCCACTTGCATTGACCATTGTAAGCCTCAAGCAAAGCTGTCATGAGGCTTTTGTAGGGGAAACCTTCAGGGCTTTGGCTAAGGCTTGCTGTCAGAAAACTGCTTGAAATGAATTCAAATCACCAGGCTCTCTTACTGAAGGTCAAACACAACATTTGCAGCTGGAATTGCCAACACAATAGCAACATGAGGGGAAAAATAAAGACTACCTGAGACAAAGATTCTCTGTTAGTGCTTTACTGGCATTTGAGGAAGAGCAAAATAGGAGGGGGCAGGCAGAGCCACAGGCTGCCTGTCAGAAAGGTGAAATTGTGAAACTCCCTTCAAAACAGCAGTTAGCCCAAATGTCTGAATTTGCTTTAAAGGCTGAGTCAGCCCATGCCAATGCTGCAGGAGGAAGCAGGCCCGAGCATCTCCCTGTCCTGTGCCCCACAATGGGCAGGCTGTCTCCTAGGGAAGGCAAATCTCCCCATCCAGCAGGATAAAGGGGACCCCCGAGAGCTCCTCACAGGCAGCCCCATGGCCCTTCCATAGCCACCAACCAACAGCCACCACCAGCCTTCCCACAGAAGCAGACAGCAGAACCCACCCAACACGTGGCTGTGGGTGTTCTGAAAGAGCCAGGACGTCCTAGGGGAAGTGCTGTGCTGTATGGCAAAATGGTTAAATTGAGGAGCTAGCACAGCATTTTCCCTCTTGGCTTGTCCCGTGACACGCTGCTTGGCACGGGAGTGACTTCCAGAAGGCTCTGGTTCCCTTATGTTATTTCTCATCTCCTTACAGAGATTGGCAGGGGTGAGGAAGCTTCAACACTCAGCCAACATTTACTGTGAGGAGGTTTCTCTAAGCAGAGCTCAGCTCACAGAGAGCTCAGCTCGGAGAGGAGGGTGACCCCAGCCATGCCCTCCCTGGCTGGCTGCAGCCATGGGCACTCTGCCCACCGTGGGCAGAGCTGGGTGCTCTGCTGTCCCCAAACCAACCAGAGAGCCAGGCTCTGCTCAGGCTGTGCAGCAGCAGCAAGAGCAGAGTGGAGGAGCCACAATGTGGCCCCAGAGCCCTGGGCAGGGCTGGCCACAGGCTCCCCACACCACTGCCCAAGCCAGGCTGGGCTGGGCATCACTGGGGCTCCTGGGCAGGAGCAGAGGGTGGTTACAGCCCAGGGAGGCTGTTCTGAGCCATTCAGACCCATCAGAGCACGCAGCTCATCACTCTGACATTGTTCTTTAACTTCAGTATGAGAGTGCAGAATTAAAAAAAATATCTACCACATTTAGTGGAACCTATCACCTTGCTTTGTTTCTTAAATAATTCATCTTTTAGGCTCAGCCCTGGCTAAAGGCCCAGATTCAGATCATTTTCCTGATCCAAATAATACAGTTATAAAGAAAAGCATTAAGAAAGATATGGCCAATTTTGTCCACTCAAAAGTTCAGCCCTAGGGCACACATTTTTGGGCATCTTTCTAGAAAAGCTGTCTTGAACATTCATCTGAATTTGTATTAAAAAGAAAAGCCGGATTCTTGTTTGCAGTGAGCCAAGCTTCAAACCTTACAGAGAACCAGATGTGTGGAAGGCAGAGCAGCCAGGCCAGCACCTGAGTGTGCTGAGTCAGCAAGCTGCTCACACCCCCACGAGTGAACGAGAATAATAAGATTGGCCCCTGGGACCAGAATCAATCTATTAACCAATATGATCTGGAGACCTTGGGCCCTCTCTCATATTTTCTACAAATTGTATTGCTTCTTGTTGAAAGCAAAATCCTTATGGTACTGCTATGTCAGGATCACAGCAGCATTTTTCATACTATCTCGCTGCATGATAAGAAACTAAAAATATCAAAATGAAACCAGATACTAATTCATAGGGGGGAGGAAAAGAAAAAAGAAAGACCTATGAGCAAAGTAAAAAACAAAAAAGGAAGAAGAAAGGTATTTTAGCAGAAAATTTTCTCCTATTAAAAAAGTCCTAGAATCTTATCAGAGCGTGTTAAAAAAAAGAGACAAGAGAAAGTTATGTAGGCATTAGTTACCCCAAAGAATCCACATGCTTCAGAGAAATTATAGGGTAATACATGAAATTTATACATGTGGAAGGATGAACGCTGACTAGGATCCAGCTCAGAATATTGTTATCTCACAAGCACTGCATAATTCAGCTGGCAAACCTACCCACGTGGGTCAGGGCAGCTGCCAACCACCCCACAACACAAGAAGCTCCTGTTCAGAATTCAGTATTTAAAGGGGCTAGAAAGAAGACGGAGAGAAGAGTTGGTTTCAAAAGACTAAAGTTAGTTTTGAACTAGAAAAGCCCAGAAGAAAAATCCTGAAAAATCTTACACGAACGGTAGCAGCGTCTGCCTTTCCAGTAAAGGGTGCCAACTGATCATGGCCCTGAACACGAGCACTTAAGATGCTCAGAATAAGAGAAAATGCCACAAAGAATGCACAAAGCACACACTTTTGATGAGAAATCACTATGGCCCTTTAGCATGAAATAGCTGCTTAGAAATACCCAGCTGCAGCTAAACCTCTGGTGACTGTCCCTCTCAGAACAACCCCCAAATAAAACAGTGTATTTGCCCTCATGATGAAATCTGCTTCCCCACCTCATTTTTTTTAAAGAAGGCTTTATCCCAGTTGAAGTGTTGTGGAAACAGAATATTGAATATGTTTGACACCATGCATAATCCTCTTTAGCCATTTTAAAACTGACCATTATTATTAGCAACACTGATACCAGCAATAAAATATTAAAAGGTAAAATTGACATCTTCTTCTCCTATCACAGTTTCAATCTCCATTATTTTACTGCATGTTATTTTTTCAGAAAATACCACAGCACGCATTCCCTTGAAAGAACGACCTGACTGTCCTCTTTTTTGGTGGGAATGTAAGAAATAGGAATCAAGAACATGGACCTGACCCATGAACGGGTTGACTTGAGGAAACCATACAAAAAAAAGGGGTGGGGAACTGAGTCCACAGCAGCCAGGTCAAATAGGAATTTTGAAAGATTACAGCTTAAAGAGATGGAAGATGGGCCCACCCTGCCCCTAGGGCAGTGCACACACACACAGCTTCAAGTGGTCCAAATTCAGCTGAGCGCTAGCAAGAACAGAATTAGCTGTCATTATTCCTGGGAATAAGAAGGCTTGATCCAGTAGACAAAGCCAGGATTTTGGCAAAATGATCATTTTATTTGAGCCTGGCAGCCACTTCACCCGCCAGCAATCACTGGCTTTTATTGTTGATTCTCAGGGACTACAAGATTATCCAGGAAAACATTTACTTTTGCCTTTTCTCTCTGCAGTTCCTGACTAGAAGCTCCATGCAGAAAATCTAAAAACCAGGAAAGTGCCTTCATTTCCCTTGTTAAAGTAGCCACAGGTTGCCTTGAAACAAGTGAGCCTTGCTGTAACACTGCATTTGTTTTCTTTTAATAGGAACCAAAGCCTAAATATCACATTTGGCTGTGCTGCCCTTTTGCAAATAAACCCTGAAGGAATATGAGGAACAGATACTGTAGTTAAGGGCTCTGCAATGCCTGCAGTAACACCAGTCTATGCATCTGACTGAACTGTGCCATTTAGCAAAGGGCAGACAGAGGAACAGACAAGAAAAAAACTCAGGCTACACCCAAGCTTAATTTAAAATAATAATAATCAAAGAAAATGAAATACCCTACACACACAATTGGCCATTTTCTCCTTCTTGTTGTTTTATTTTTAGTACCTTTTTAGCCATTGTGTGGTCTCTGTCAGCTTAGTTGCTCATCTCAATTTTTAAATCTCATGAATAAAATACAAATCATGTCCAAGGAACATTTTATGAAGTAAAAAGCAGACTTCATTTATTAAATCCCACAAGCCTTTCCCCCTCACGGGTAGCCTGAAAGCAGCTTGAAAGCACATCTCCCTGTCCCACCAGACTCGCAGTTTTTCATACCAAGCGTGTGCTTGGTCCCACTGGCAAGAATTTGTCCTAGGAGGCATCATGGGCCTGACTCTGATACCTTCATTTGTTCCAGAGAGTGCACCACACCACCACTGTCTCACTGGAAAAGGCAAAACTACTAAAATATCATAAAGGACTAAAAGGGCCACCCAGATCAAACTCTAGGATGTAAAGCACAGCCCAGCTTGAGCTGGGTCCCTGGGCACGGAACATGCTTGCAAATGATGCCATTTCTAACACTTTAGACAGCAACTGATTTACAAGAAAAGAAAAGCCTGGGGAGCAAAGAAAAACTGCATTCTTGGTTTGTTCTTCTCGTAGAACCAAACATTCAGTCTCTTATTATAAAATACTTCTAAAACTCTCTGAGAAAATCAAACAGTAACTACTCACATTAACAATTATATTAATATAAAGGAACATACAACTCTGGGGTTAGAATTAGAGACCAGAAGTCTCATACATCCCTTTGTGGTGACACACTGTGCCCAACCCCTGCAACAGAGACTCACTTTAGTGAACCTCAACTTCTAAAAGCCACACAATAAGCCCAGTTATTGAGCCCATCATTTCACACTGAACTTCTCGGGGAGCTCTGTTTTCTTTTATAGCCAGTGTTGTCAAATAGTTTAACTTCGGGCTATAATTTTCCTAGAATTTTGCATCGTTCTGGTATCTTTTGTGGCATTGATTCTGTGGCCCAGCTTCCATTTTCAGGGGAGCAAAAAAAAAAAAAACAAAAGTAGTAATTGACATGTGGTATCTGCTGGTTACCCCTCCTGGAGCTTCAGGATTTCAAAGGGGCAGAACCACCCACAGCTCCTGGGTGCGCCAGACGTCAGCCACCTCCTGTATGCCAGAACCCTAATTAATCCGAGCTCTCTAATCTAATTGAAATGTCTAGCCCAAAGCCTGCAAGCACCGTGTGGCCCTGGCTGGCAGCCCTGTCCCCCCTGTCCCCACGAGCAGGGCAGGGAGCACCCCGGGTCCCCTTGCGGAGGCCGCCGCGGGCGGCGCGTCCCTGGTGCCGGCGAGTGACGGGGGAGCACCCGCACAGGTGCGGTCCCTCCGCTTCCCGGGAGACAGGCAATCCTTACAAGCGTTCGGCCGCGTTTTCCCAGCCTGCGGACGGGTCAGGGTAGTGACAATAAAGCGATCGGGCTCTGCGCGACCGTGTGGTTCCTCCCAGTGAAACCTCTGCCGTCTATTTTGGGAGGTGTCGCCCGTCTCCGAGCTGTCGCTTCGGGTGAGCGTCCAGCTGTTCTGAACACACTGTACTGCGGTTCCTCCCTCCGCCAGATCTGGCTCTGCTGTTTTTTCCCCCCTCCTTCTTTGCACGAGTTACCTTAGGTGCCAGGAGAGTTCCCTCACAGAATTTATTGTAGCGATCTTAATTAAATTAATATTCCTGAGTGCAAGGCTACTGGGATCTGAGGCTGGTATGAGGTTCATCGACTTTCACTTAGAGGGTAAAGTTTCCAGTTTTCACTCTCACGAGGCAATATGAAAAATTTATGACAGAAGCAGGAGAACTCTTGCTAGAGGCAATGACATCCCTGTGCAATTAAAACACTTTCAAGTGTCTTTTTTTCCTCCATTCTCCTTCCACTCATCTTAGAAAACAATATACAGAGCAACTTTATTCTGCACTGTACATTTTTAACTTAAAGATCTGTAGGCAGTTGACAAATTATAACCTGATCATAAAAATTTTCTTACAGTTTGAAATGTAACATATTGTACAAGGTTATGGCCAGATGGTAAGGAGCTTTTTTTCTTCTCTCTCTCTCTGGGTTTTTTTCTTTTTCTTTGGTAAGAAAAACAGTTTAAAGCTTTCAAGCAGCAGAAGAAACTCCCTCCACAAATAGCAACAGAGACCCTGTCTGCACTCCTTGGAGATCACAGATTTTACTGAACCCCTCACTGAGCAGCTGTGGGAAAGGGCAAGGCTGGATTTGAGGGCTCCCAAGTTCCACGGATGCTGCCAGCACATCCCGAGGGCCCGGCCGTGGTACGTAACCACACCACGCAGCTCCATCCTGCTGCAACTCCTGCAAAGCCCTGTCAGAGGGGCAAGTCAGAGCAGCAGGGAGAGCCCACGCCTGCCTTGGCTGCCCCGCACCCTCGGAGAAGCCCCACCAGTTCTGAGAGCCACAATTTGGATTCTGAGCAGCTCTGGAACAGGATGCCTTTGGAAAAAACCTCCTTTATTCTCTCTCACTTTGCAGAGCTGAGCAAGTGAGAGCTTTGGGGCAGTCAGCTTCTTTGTAAACTAACACTCAACTATTGCTGTGACTGCAAACTGTGGGGAATAAAGCAACAATAAATACTTAATAACCAACACAATGCAATGGTTCTTTCGTACCTCACCAGAGGACATAATTTTTTGCACAGTGCATTGCAGAGCACACTGCAGTAACCAGAGCTAACTCTGAAACTTGGGAACAACAGAGACTATTCTTTCAATGACCATGTAAAATTCCCCTTAACAGCATGTGCCCTGAGAGAAAAATTTACTTTAATATCCCCTGCTTAATTCTGAACATGCTAATCTTTGTTATCTCTGGATAGTTAACATCGCTGCAATGCAGTGATCTATGAAAGAAAATACTGGCTATTACTGCTGAAATCAGGAATAATGGGAAAGGAAACCTATAACTTCTTAAACTCACTTCAGAATTTAGACCTGAGTGGCGCAAAGAATGTAAATATTACAGATACCCACCAGCTAATCTAAGCAGCAGAGCTATATTGTGTTAAATGCTGTCTTACTCTGATCATAATGGCAGTAACATAAGTAGGGCGTGAATTATAGTTGCAGAAAGTTGCACATGGTGAAAGATTATGAGACTAAATTCACTTTCTTTTTAGGATAAATCTACTGATTTGTCTTTGGAAAGCTTTAAAAAACACCTTATTCTATCCTCCTATTGACTTTGTCTCTGCCCTGCCACCACTTCCCTCCTCCTCACTCTCACTGTAAATTCAGTCTCCCTTTGGGGAACGTTTCAGGACGGGGATGGTGCACACAGCCATCTCAGGGACCCAAAGGAATCAACAACCCAGTCACAAGACCCGTGGACTCATCATGGGACACAACAGAGCTCCTCTGGAGAAAGCAGACACTGAACAGTGGGCAGGTCCCACCTTGCGAAGGGCAGGGGAGGTGGAACGATGCCTGTACCCAGACCTGCACACCCCCAGGCTCAGGGCAGCACACTCGGTACTGAGGCAGCATTAAAGGCTAATCTGACCCTCCTGCGAGGGCCCTGGCGTGGCTCAGAGAGTTTGGGCAGCTCCTGAAATGAGTGAGCACATCATCTGTGGTATGAACTAGATGAACAGCACCACAAAGGCAAGATGTTGTTTATCTCGCTAAACAGAAGGCTCTCTCTGCTGCCTTTCACTGCTGCCACAGACTGGCACCCATCTGTTGCCTCTCACCAGACATTGTGATCATTTGCTCTTGCAGCAGTGGTCTTTCATAATTTTCTCTGCCACACAGGCCCTTTCCTCATTCCCAACTGCGTTCTTAAGACTCAGCCACTCTGTAAACGATAAAGCACAACAGCAAGAATAGTTTTCTTACCTTAGAGAGGCTTTTTCAGTGTTCATGGCACATATGCAAGAACAGCTCAGCAGCAGTGCTGGTAGCTATAACTTCCTAAAGTAAAAGCTCCTCCTTAAGAGACCACCTTGCTAATTCCACACAGCTGCGTTGAATAAAACACAGCTTCAGGTGTGTAAGGCTTTCAGGTGTTGCACAGGACTCTAATGAAGGGCAGTAGTTTTTAAGTGAAACATGTAAGAGGACATAAGGATAACCCTTCAAGCCAGAGCTAAAGGAAAACAAAGTGTATTTCGTTACCAGCAGGGACATCTTGTGAGAGAAACGTGGGCTGGTCTCCAGGATGGGGCCCAAAACCAGACAGGGGCTGGATCCCTCAGTAAGATGTGGATATTTCTGAGTCAATGCTTAAGGCAGCGAGAGAGCGGCCTCAAACAGAACTTGCAGCTCCTGGGAGAGACGAGAGGGAGCACAGCTTTCTGAATGCCATTGAGTGAAACAGCACACAGTCATCAAATCTGAGACAAAGGGGAGGGCAAGCAAGGTGCTATCATAGGGCAGAGCTCTGAGAAGGCCTGACCCCGCATCATGTACAAATGTTCCTCTCACTCCGAGCTTGAGTTCAAACATATGCAAAAGAAGTAATGTTTGATATATTGATAAGGTAGCTGAAATGTCAGTTCACTGGACAAGGAAGAGACGACTGGGATATTGCCTTTTTTGAATGCACCGAAGTATTAAACTTCCCATCTAAAGTAACCTTGAACCTGTTCTAACCATACTGCCGAGAGACTCCTACAATAGACACATAAAGATAAACAGATGCCAGCTCAAAGCTGAATTTGGAAGAAAAGGATAACCAGTGGATAGAATAGCTCATTAATGCGTAGGTGGAGATGACAACGCAAAATACAAAGAAGCAGGAACTCCTTTGCTGCCTCCAAAACATCCCTGCTAACACTTCGTGTTCCTGAGTAGTGAGAACTGCTTTGCTTAGGACAAAATCAGGAAAATTGCGTGCCATTTCTTTCCCCCGATAAAGAATTTGTACAACCAAATTGTGACTGTTTTAACATCTTCTCCTGTCTTGTAAAGATAAAGATGGGGTTTTAAAACACACACGTTCCCCACCTCCTCTACGCAATCCCCTCACCTGGACGTAGCCATCCCCACAGCTTGAGGCAATCCAGGCTATCACCTTCAGTAAAGGGGCAAAGTAAGATCTGTTCAACAAGCTCTGCATGAACCTCAGCTGAACACAGGCACAAAGCAGAAATGTCCTGGACTAGTTCAGCTGCTTTTAAAGTGAATGCATATTTCTGTCCCAAATTAGAAAAATATGAGAATAGAGCACCAGATTGGTTAAAAGGTCTGGGATCACATACCTCTGTCATAAATGTCATGGCAAATCTGTCAAACTTGACCATGCTTCAATGTTGCTGCGTAAATGAGGAATGAAGGAGTGCTTCACGTGGTAAGGGATTTGTGAGGGTAACAGCTTTAGAGCGCACAAGCACCTCAGATAACACCGCAGTCAGGAACTACACCAGATAAATAAAGGATAAATTGGACAAAACCCGAGACAGGCATCTTCACTTCTTCTGACACTCTTTCCCCAGCCAGTGGACAGATTAACTTCAACAGTTGCTGCAGCCTCGTTAACAAAGGCAGGAATTCAGGGCACCAAGGGCAATTGATACTGCATTATATATTTTGCCAATTTAGCCTCAGTGAAGAAATCTATACTCCCCATCTGCACAGGGTTTTGCTAACACAGCACAAGACAAATAGTAACCACCAGTTGTAATAAGTGAAGTGAGGGATGAAGGAATTCGTGGAGTTCAGCATAGTTTCCCAAAGGTCAGAAGCTCACATCACCAAAACAGCACTGGGGGAGATGTGGGACTTCCCTGTGAGAGCAAATACAAGCCCAAATGGAAAAATTCTGTGTGAGAGACTGTATCGTAATTGGTGTCGTGGAAAAAAGCCTCTCTTTTTAAGGCAGAAGAAACAGACAAGATGATGGAGGTTATAAAAAGCATCTTGCACTGTAACTGACCTTGAAACCCTTCTTTTCTCTCAGCCTGATTAAGGGAAAAATACTTAGATACTCTCTTTGTCCTCCACATGGATAAGCACAAGAAATAAAAAAGAAAAAAAAGAAAAAAAAAAAAAAGGAGGAGGAGAAGAGGAAGAGAAAATCAATACAAGCTGTCTTCAGTTTAACCAGAATGTTACAGTGAATAGGTTTATGAAACCTCCAGTAAAGAGGAGCACAATTGCTCCCACAACAGCAGAAGTTGCTAAATTTTAGTGTAGTGTAACTTTCTAAGGTGTCATATAACAAAAAGAAAATGCAGGTGTTCTTCTCGTCCAAGGACAGTACTTGTATGAGAGTGTATAAATTACTAACCTGGAATTAACTCATCTGATCTAATGCAGGGGTTGTGACAGCAATCGCTACTCTGTGCTGTGCACAAGAAAATAAAAAACCTGCCTCACACGTGGGAAGAATAAACAGAGATAATAGGAAGTAGCTCTTCCATTCTCTCTGAGCAAGAAAGATTTATGCTCTGAAAGAAGAGTTTATACCTCATCAAGCCTTTTTGGTTAAAGTATATGGATTTCAAACTACACAAAATCATAATTGTATACATTTTCTTAATAAACAGCCCTGTCAGCTTAATGAGCACTGGTGAATTCCTGTCCTTGCTGGTGTCTTGTAGCTGTCAGTCCCACAGGAAAATTCTGTGTTGTATGAGTCCTGCTCCTGATTTCTCTCTCTCTGCTCTTTCTCCCTCACATAGATACATATATATTCTCATTGAACCAGCTGCATGATCCTGCCTGACAAAAACGAGACAGATACCGAGGTACAGAAACAGGGGGTAAGGAAAAGAAGCAGATGGTCTTTCTTTACTATGCAGGTGCTGTTCAGCAGTTTTTCCCACCAGTGAAGCTGCTGTATTTTGCACAATGTTTTCCCAATTCACCAGACAATCAGGAACAGAACAACACGAGTGCTCTGTTCTGCTGCGATGTGCTGAGACAGCAGGTTATCGGTGGTGACTCTGAAGCTTGCTGACACCTGACATGAATTCCTGGCATGCTGACTTTTTAAAAATCGATGGGGACAGACCTCAGAGTAACAGAAATAGCTGTGAAGTTTAACACTGCTGAAACTGTTCAGGCTTGATTGGCTCGTGAACATGGAAGGTCAGAAAGAGGAGCACTGGATCCTCATCAGTAGGAACAGAAGCAGATTATTATAGAAAAAAATCACCCTGAAGTTTCATAGCTTACTGTTCCTGTGAAATAGCCGAGATCAGGAGATGCATAATGTGCAGCAGACCTCTTCTTTATTAATACAACCTTAAGCTAAGGATGAAAAATGTATATTGGCATACAGAAAGGCTCAATGGAGTGTTATAAAGCCATTGCTTGACCTCCATTTTTGATAATTTTAGAGCCGTTCCTAAAAACTTTTTTTAAAGGAAACTCTTTATAGCCATAGCAAGATTGTTGATGTTAATTAGAATTCACGCTTTGGAGTGGAATTGGAGAGGAAGCTGTTAAGCTCCAGGAGAAAAGTACCTATACATTTAAGTTTTACTTAAAACATGGATGTAGCCTTACTCTTTGCCTTCTTAATAGTGTGAATGTCTCTTCAATCTAGACCAAAATACACCCTAAAAACTGCAGACCACCTGCCTACAGAACTGATGAAGCACAATTCCTCATTCGTCTCGATCATTTATACATGCTAAGAAGGCTCACATAGAGAGAAACACCCGTTGAGTCAATAGAAATATAAAAGAAAGTCACCAAACCTCTTTTTACGGCTTTGAGAAAATTAAAAAAAAAAAAATTACATTGTAATTTTCCGCTCTAAACACAAATAGGAATGGAAACTGGATGACAGAAATTGCTGAGAGAAGAGGGTGAAAACATTTTCATCACTATTTTTCAATAGGATCTTGCACTTACAGGTTAAAAAAAGGCCTCATGCTTTAGAACACAAGTAGTATAGTAATCATATTAATACATTTTACTGAAACTAAGTAAAAAGACATTGTCAAGTGCTTTTATGCAGTTTCTAATGTAGGTGTTTCACTCTCCATTGGTTGTATAATAACCTCTCAACAGTTTGAAAATAACATCTCTTTCTCTGTTCCCCTCGTTGGTAAACATAGTTTCTGCAGTTACGGACCGTGAGCCAGGATGGTAATGGACTTCTAAATTCAGGAGCACTCAAAAAATGTATCAGTGGTAACAACTAAAGTCACAAATCATTAGCTCGTGTTCCTTGAACTTCTGCCTCTGCATTCCCATGTTTGTGTTGGTGTACTAACATTGTTTATTTCACTTATCTCCTCAGTTAAAGTAATACTTTCCCATACACTGCACAGTGTGCCACGTATGTAAGCGAAGTTCTGCACTGATTGCTGGCACCGTAGCACGCAGGATGCCCCTTCCAGCAGGGAGTATGGGTTCAGAGTGCCACGATCCAACTCTTCCTTGTGTTTGAGCAGCCAAGGAGAGAGAGAGAGACCCTCCAAGAGCCATATGCTTAGAAGTTTTCCAGCAGCTCTCTCATAAAAAGCAGACCTGTTGCCAGCTGTTGGGTACACATTTTTGTCCCTCATAAGAGAGGGACTCCCTGTCTGTGTGGACTCTCTCCTTTACCTGTCCTGCTGCCTTCCAGCTCCTGAAAGGTTCTGCTCCTCACAAGCTGGTCTGTAGGGGAGCAATCTACTGCCCTTCCCTAAAGTGTGTTGGAAAACAAGGCACCACGCACACCCCATTAGAGGAGAGGCTCTGGAGAGGCCTTTCTGATCTCTTTGTAGAGTTAGGCCCCTTATTGTGGATGGCCAGGGAGACCAGTGTGCTGCTCAAACCTTGAGCATGGCATCTGTACGCTCCTTGCCACGTAAAGCTGCGTGGCCACCGTGGAATACCCGCACGGAGACACTGCCAGCTGCGCCCAAAGTGGTTATTCCACTCTCCCAGCAAATTCTCTTCATCCATTCCGTTCATCTGCCATTTAAATGCCCAATGATTGGAGATTCAGTAAATTACCTCATCTAAAAATATTCCTAGCAGGGAAACGCCCCATTTATTTACTCTCAGAGAATTTTCTTTTGAACATTATTTTGTTCAATACCATTAAGCCAAAGCATTTAAAAGTGAAACCAATGAAATCATATAAAAACAGAATGCTGATGATTTGCCACACAGAAGAGAGGACTTTGAGCTATTTCCAAACTTATAGGAAAGCAACTTTCTCCTTTAAAGTTTAACACAATTTTCAGGTCAGTCCATCCAACTCAGGTGTGCACAAAGTCACTCCTGTTGCAGTTTACCTCTTACTCGGCTGCCTTCTGGACTTACTCCAAATTCCCCAGAGCTGTGGGAGGAAAGGAAGGAAAGTTTTCTGCAATCCTAAAACTAAAGATTTCAAAAGCGTGAAGCTCTTCAGTGCACACACTATTAATTGTCAGCTGACCACTGGGTGAGAACCATTTTTCAAGGTATCTGTACACGACTTAATTCAGGGTTTATTTTTAGACTACCGGATTCTAGAAGGTTTTGGATACAATACATCAAGAGTATGAAACCAATCCCAGGCAGCAAAAACAAAGCAAATGTGACTGAGCACAACAATAATAAACACTGTATATTGCATGGTGATGGGTCAGACCATATGATACCCTAGGCAATACCTTCCTAGGTTTTTTTGGAAGAACAAGCCATCCCTTTTGAATAGAACATTCAACACATCCCCTGCAAAATCCGTGGAATATGTACATGTCCTGCATCTCCAATGTGTCTGCAGGGCCTCTTGAGTCCTCCTTGGTTTTTTTTTATGGTTGCATCCCTAGTGCCAGACACTCCAGCTAATCAGAGCATTACTTCCTAGCGTGGCTATTTCTGGAAATCAGAACAATTCTCTGCCTCTGAAATGCCAAGCTCCTCTCTCAGATGTTACGCCTCCTACTAAAACAAACAGAGATATTTATGACAGACATCACTGAAATATAGCACATGCAACAAAAACCAGGGTGGTTTAAAAACATGATTTAAAAATCAAATCCATTTTGGGAAGACAAAGCCACACAGTGTAAGTGTCCTTGTCTTATTTCTGCTTTTTTAAGACAGTAGATGACATGCATAATACCGATTTTTGACTCTGTGCTGTTGACAACATTTCAGGAAACAAAAAACTCAGGAAACCAAGAATTTCTTTGGATTTGAAATTCTGGGAAACCCACCAGATGGACTGCCTTAGTGTGTGAGAGAAAGACTCTGACTATAAATGTCATCATTTGAGGGTTGCCTCAAATTGAAAGCTTAGAAGCAATTGAATCCCTCTGCTTCCTTCTCCTAATCTATGCTTCTAAAAAATAAACAAGGACCTATCAGTCCCCGTGATTCCAAGGACAATGGGTTATTAGAAGAGTGGTGAATGCCTAGAGGCATAAACTCTTTTATTGTCAACAGACTTATAATACATGGGCAATGAATAAAGCCAGTGAAGATCTAGATTGAACAAGAATGGATTCTCTTACATGATAAAGACCAATATTCACTGAAAATGTAAGAGAATAAGATTCTCGGCAACAATGAATTTGAAAGTGAGAGAAGTGTAGGAGCAGTTTTAAGTCTGAGTCACAGGCGTGGCTTGGTCCCTGTGTAACCTTAGGATGCAATATTCCTTGCCCTGACAAAGGTGCAAAACTTAAAATTTGTCAGCTCAGCTCCCAGAAGATTTCTCAAAAATCGGTCAGAGCAACCAATGCACAAGTTTCAGGGCAGGCTGGATGCTGATAGCAGCTCCAGAGGTACTGCATGGAGCACAGGGTCACCAGGGAGAGTGAACGTGCCTCCGACAGGACATGAGGAGCAGGCTGGAGGCCTTCCCAGTCCCCAGAGCACTCTGCAATCAGGAGTGAGACAGGGCAGTTTAAAGATACATAACCTTCTCTTCCACTGGGCTTTCCGTCCTTGCAGCACAGGGCAGAGCCAGGCCTTTTCAGCTCACAGTTCAGTGTCTAACTCATGTCTCCCTCCAGACAAACAGTTACTTTAGCAAGTCATTCTTGCAACTTCTAAATAGATTTAAAGGAACCTAGACCATAAAGTCTGAAAATTAATAACTGAGTTCAGGAAAAATCACTTTTTTAGTAGTTAAACCTGAGCAAGGAGGTAAAACTAAATGTGTGCCACACACTTATTATTTTAAAACTTCATTGGCCTACTGTATTGAAATATCCCTCATTCTCTTTGATTTGGTTACAGAATAATCATTCCACTGTTACCTAATACAAATAGGCAATTAGTTCATCTTTATAATCCAGGTTCTTTCTCCAGGTAGTCTGTGAAGTGAACAGTCACACAACACCTCAGAGCACAGTCAGACCCTTGATTTTCATTTCAGAGAGTCTAAGTTCTATATTTGAATTTAATAGTAGTTAATTATTACAGATAACAATGTAGCTTTTTAACAGTCATGAATTAATCTACTTTAATAGCCAAAAAAAAAAAAAAAGATTCAATTACCCAGAAAATGACTACTGAGGTGGCAGGCTGTCGTGGTTTAACCTGACTGAAACCAGTTTTAAACTCAGCATCCATCACAGGTTTGGTACAGCACATCCACCAGCCCAGCCCACCAAGATGCCACCACTGAAGCTGTGTCAGAGGGCAGGATGAGAGCCCGAGACTCTGCTCTGCTCGCTCTTTTCTAAAGGCTCTCTGTACTTCAGTTCCCCACCTCTCAGGCAGGATAATACAGTGAGGAGATCTGGGGAGCTCAGTTACCGTGGAAAACATGAGAACAGAAACATTGACACTGAGGACAACCTCTGATCTCAGAAATCCAGGGACCTGCTGTCCACGAGCGCTCAGCATCGTGTTAAGAGAAACCACTCTCTAAAAGAAAGCGAGAAAGCACTGTCCTTTACTGGCTCCTTTGATTTTATCACCTGTCACAGCATCAAATGCTCCTTTCAAAATTTGTGAGACTTGAAATATTATGGCCACACAACACTAGAGTAAGAAAACGACCTTTTACCTTTTTTTTTTTCCCCAGGGTAAGCAGGATATCAGGAGCAAAAAGTATCACATTTGTGAAATCCTTATCAACATTAATTCTGAGAACAGAGATATATTATATATATATAATATATATATAATATATATATAATATATATAGTTTTCCAATGAAAAAGTATTTGTCTCTGCTGATTTGTTATGTTTTTGACATTGCTTCACTCTCTTTGAAGCTGATTTTAGTTATTAAAAACATCAAATATCAGCCTGCTGTCTTTTCAGGACTCTAATTCTGCTACTGACTTGGAAAAGAAAATATGGAGTTGCCATTAGTTTCTATTAAGAGCCCAGAATTGAAGGAATGAACACTGAGAATTAAAGCAATGATAATATTAGGTTTTGCTTTATGCCTTTTCGTAAGACTATTCAAGGATATGGAAGAACAATTTTTTTTTTTTTGAGGTCTATCTAATGCAATATCTGTCTCTACAGAACTACAATGTGAATTATGTGAAAATGTTACTAAACCTGGGGTTGTACAGTTAGCCTTCTTCAGGATTTTTGAAAAGCGGTGACATTTCTCTATGGACATTTTTGAAGACTGCTCATTTGCAGAGAAAACTTGCTTGTGGATCAGAATTCTGCAGTGCCAGGCACAGAACAAAAGACAGCCACCATCCCACCACCCCACAGACAGGCTGCGTTCCCCCTGGACCTGAGCTGCTCGTCCTGAAACACGCTTCAAATAGAGGACTGGCGATTTGGAGCCGCATGAATGGAAGACAGAAAACACAGATGCGATAAAAAAGAAGAAGGAAAAAAAGCAGTGGCAGAAGCCCAGGCACAGATGAAGACTTTGTTGTGAGAATACGAAAGAACACGACGGGAATTTTGGACAAAGCGCTGCCTGGAAAGGTGCTCAGCTGTGGGTACAGTCAAGACATCAACCTCAGAGCAGTTTTCAGCAATAAACAGGTTAGCTACATCCTGTGCAATAAACACATTAGGTGCAGCCTGGATGGTTTTCAGTTTTTCCACCAAGCAAATGGAACTCAGGAAGACCTCAGGTTTCATCTTGAATTCAAGGACAAAAGGTTTGTTGACAGAACAAATCACACCTGGACAAAAGCACGCTCAGTGCATCTCAAGAGTTCATAAAGCAGAACTGCGGTCTTCTAAGAAGCTGTTTTCTGTTTAATATATATAATATATATATTTATAAATATGGTGAGAACATTACCATATTTATAAATACATATAAATATGGCATTCCAGAAGTATCAGGATGTTCATGAAGGATGCCACTTCCAAGGAGCTGGTCTCCAGAAGCACAATGCTTGTTATTTTATTAACATTTTGAAGACTTAAAGGCATATCGCAGGACCATATACTCACATTAGAAAGATGCTTCTGTTTCTGACTTAAAATCGAGTGATTCACCTGATAGATCTCCAAGCCTTTTACAGCACTGAAATTCAGTTCTCTTAATGAGGATCAGTAATTGTAGATTCAAAGACTGCCCAAACCAGTCAGCAGGAGATAATACGTAATATGTAACCACAGGAAAAGCAAACTGGAAAAAGAAAGACCACTGGCTTTCATAAATCATTTTTTGACAGGAAGGTTATTTATCATGGGAAATAAGCTTAATCAATAATAGAGTGAAACAGCCTTAATAAAAAAAGGAATCAAGCTCTGTTCTGTTAGAGCATTATAATTAATGTGGGTAGGGGGAGCGAGAAGAGGCAGAAAGAATTGTTACAGAGAATTGTTATTATCCTGACAAATGGATTCTGGATTGTTTCTAAAAGTTCATTTTCATCTAGCAGCTTTGAATGAGAAAGGATCAAGGATTGCATTCTGTTTTCTAAGAAGTAATGAGAAATTTTGAGGGAGGTGCCCAATGAAGGAAGAGTTATTCAAGGAATGAATATATTTTTATTTGATCTCGAGGGAATGATGTAACCAATCGTGACTATGTTAAAAATCAGCTTGCTTAAAAGATGTGGGGAGACCAAGTTTTCTCAATTTATTTTTATATACAAACCAACTGTTAGTTTTTGCAAAAGTAATCTTTTTTGTTCTGGGTTGATTAATTTTACAAATATGAGAGGAAAGGGAAAGCACTCTAGAGAAATTTCAGAAGCTTGAAGAAAAGAAATGTTTTCATCTACATTAAAACACAAATACTTGTGTATTATAGTTATTGTTTTGTTCAGTCACTTTTCATTTATCTTTCCAACTATTTTTACAGATAGATGATAATTCCATCAGATTTTGAAAACATTTAGCAAATTTTCTAAAAAATATTGCACAACTTCCTCGGCAAAAGGAGAAACCTACATGTATGTACAATGTTCACAGGCACCCAAAGGGAACGTATATCCCAACCATAAAACATTCCTCACAATCCACTTGGCCACATCATCAACATAAATATAAAGGAATAGTGTTAATGCTTAATAAAAAAATTTAACACAAAATTTCTATTTGAAGCAAAATCAAAAAAATGAAAGAAATACCAGTCCCTAAAGGAAGTTAACAAAGGAGTTGCAGTTTTCTGTGGATATACAGTTACATTAACTCCAAAAGCACATTCATAGGGAGAAAGAAAATACATGTAAAAGTAAGAATGATAAAAATAGGAATGGAAGAAGGAACAACAAATTTGCTGGACTGACTCAGATTCTGTATTTCAGTTAAGATGTCCAAAATTCCTGAAACCTGGAGGTAACTGTCTGCCAGAAAAACCCCCAACACTCCAAAGGGTTTAATAATTTAATAATCAATTTAGTGATTAGCATGCCTAGCCTGAACTTTTGAATTTCAAAAGAGTGGCTCTTTTGCCTCTGCAGCAGACATTTTGTCCCTCTTCCCAAAGCCCTTCCGAGCTCCACTCAGTATTCCACTGACTATTCACACACAATCTACAGACGAGCCACAGGTCAGGAAAAGCAGAGCAGCAAAATAATTCTTATCCAGGAGATCATTTGAAAGCCTCTTAAAGTGTTCCCAGACAATTTGTGAAGGGAGAGAAAAAGATTATGAGGTATCTCACCTGTTACGAATTATTCAGCAGCTCAGAAAGTCACTCGTTTTTAGAAGGCAGCTGTTGAAAACAACAGAATTTCTGATGTTTTATTGTGAAATTCTTAACTTTTTATTTTATCTTAGGATCAAAAATACATTTTCAGGTAACTTTTTACACAAGTCCCCCTCTATACTAATCTCAGTTTTTATTCTTCTTGATCCTACCAGGATTAAACTGGCAGTGTTCCTGAGAACATTGAAGAAGCTGGATCAGGACCCCTATTCTTCAGGAACTCATCATTTTCCCACTCTCACTTTACATCAATAAGGGGTCTTGAAACTCGAGTAACTTGGACATAAAGTGGCAGGAAGGAAACATAAACATTAGGTTTCCAAAGTGTTGTACCCTACGCTAAATTCTTCTCCGGGTTCCCCTGGGAACAGTTTCAATAACCCAGTGTACGAAACCAGCCCGGAATTCAGCCTGCTCTTGCTGCTCCATCCAGCATTGCCACCCAGCAGTAGCTTCTCACCCGAAATTAAACACTCAGCGTTTCTTCCTTCATATTGTGCTTTAGTGCACAGCACCAGTGATGTAAAGCTGGGCCACTGTTAATTTAATTACGTGGGAGAACGGAGAAGGGAACGCGTTACTCCGGTGTTATTGATAGTCAGTAGCAGCACCTACTGGTCCCCTCATCTATTCCCTCTGGAGCATGTACCACTTTAATCACGCACGCTGCAGCACTGCAGATGTGCTTCCTGCTCTTTTTACAGCTCCACGTTTAGGTGTTTTCTCTTTATCTCTTCCAGAAATGCGTGGATTGCTCTACTCATTGTAAGTGTGGACCCCACGGAAATGGAACCCTGTTCTACACTGGTGTGTACTTTTCTACAGAAGTCATTAGAGCTGCAGACGAGGAATCTTTATTCTGCTGGGAAAGACATGGCAATAGTGATTGGCCATTTTTTTTTGTGGCTTGCTTGCAATAAAACATTTATTCATAATACATGTTTAGTGCTGCAGGTGGCATTGTTACTGCTCAAAGAACCCTACTCAGCACATAATGTGGTCGGCACTTCATCTTCCTGAAAATGAATCTTGAAAACTTCTTGAATTATATATCTCCTCCTGCTTTTCAGTGGATCCATAATTTTCTTCAGAAGATGAATTGCAGACAGCAGCACTGATGAGAATTAAACTAGCAAGGTTCATGTTAAGAACATAGTCAGTAAATCAAAAACTGAAAGTAATGTCAGAGATTCAAAATTGTAGACTGACAGTATCCTGAGATGCTGCTTATGATGGAGTCTGGTAATGAAGTCATGAGGTTAAACACCAGCTTTTCATTGATACCCACATGTTCAAGCACCAGAAACCTGCACTCCCCTCCTAGGAACAGTGAAATCAGCCTCACTGCATATATGGAGGAGAAGGAAGCCTCAGTCAACTGATTCTAAAAGGAAGAGCCTGTATGCAGCGAAAGCCATAGAGCTGCTCTCTCCAAATGCTAATAAACAATGCCAATAACCACAAAGAGCTCTAGGAAGTTGCCATTGGGGATATTCTCCAGCATCACGAAGCTACGTGTTCAACCAATGGACAAAAAACCTCCTTATCGTTAGAATTTTTGGGTTTTTTTCTAAATCACCCTAAAAACTGTCACCCCCAAGCTGTCATATTCACCTTTAAGAGTAATCGTATTGATCCTGTTTAACTGAAGTCATTCTCTAGTGATACATGGCACCTATATCAATTTATTGGATAAACATGTTCCTAACCCCTTCTGTTTGGCTGGTGAATAACCCTGCCAAAATAATTTGTATACCAATCCCTCCAGCTGTCGATGTGAAGCAGATATTCTGCTCCAGTGGTTGTTTCCTTAGCATATCTGTAAGGTAGTAAAGACCTCCAAGAGAGCTGGAAAAGAGGATTCATGTCCTATACGTTTTATATTTCTGACTTCAGTTACATGCCCACTCCTTTCTTTGTGTCATAAACTGTTCTACTTCTCTGCTCACAAATAATTTGCTGAAGAGAACCACACATGGGGCAAATACTTGTTTCAATAATCAGGGAATTAACAGGAAATACTCATTGAGGGTCAAAATGCTGTATTGCAATCAAAGTCCTTGAAAGCACCTCCTTGAGAACCTGTACACCCAAGTGGCAAAGAGAGGAGGTTAGATAATCCATGGTTATAGACAGCTATATAACAAGAAAATTATAGAAACACGTGAATATAAGAGGCTGTTTCTATTAATGGGAGCCTTGCAGCTCCCTTTCTGTGCACGCACAGACTCTTCACCTCTGTGCAGGGCTTCAGGCTTTCAGGAGTGTCAGGCTCGGGGAAATTGATGGGCTGTATTCTCATATCAGTGCATCCACATCTCTCTCTGCGGGATTGATGTGTAGAAACCAGCATGTGGCAGGGTAAGATACTATCCTTAGTTTATGGAGGTAACCATGTTAATTCTTTAGATGCTTAGCATTAGAATACTCACATCTACGTGCAGCCATTTTCCTTCTTTTAAAATGAGGCGTTTATATTTTCACGTGGATTTAGTCCTTGTGGAAACAGCTCTAAACATCCCATTTCTCGTTTACCCACAGAAGCGACACAGGACAAATGAAAGCACAGGGACTGTCCTCCACAGAGTTCACCAAAACGTCTCAGCCTTGGCCAGGATAAAGAGGGCAATTCAAACTTCGTGTCAATAAAACCATCACAGGCTCACTGAAGTTTCCCAGTGCAATGGTGAATTCTGGGGCATATCAAATAGGGGCTAAATCAAATCCAGCAATTTTCCACTGCTCTGATACATGCTTCCAAAAGAAGAAGAATTTAACAAACCAGAGCTTCAGTTGATATAAATCAGCACCATTCCGCTGAAGCTAATGCAGCTGCATTGATTCACAGCCACTGAAGTCTTGGACTCTGGTCTCAGAAATATGATAGAAAGTTCCATTTGCTAATGTAAATGTATATTGATGGTTTATCACATAAATTTGTTCAGGAAAATGCATGAATCAGTGCTGCTTTTTTAGTAATAAATCGCTATAACAGGTAGGAATAAGTTCCGAGCTTTTAAAGAACCCAATATATGTACTTCAGTCACGCAGTAATTCTGCAAGTACGCTGTTCTTTGAAAAACACCTTTTTCCTTAGTGCCCCTCTCCTGATGCAAGACCAGAAATTGCACCACCGCTCCTGTGACTGTAGACAACAAATTTAAAATACCCTTAATTGGAAGCCGAAAAAACTAAGCGTGCTGCACAATGGCTGAGACACAAGACTTATGGTTGTTTACTGTAACACTAAGACAGTCCCATTAACAAGAATGATGGGAAACTGCATCCTGGCATTATTCTTAGCAAAAGACTTGACAAATATGTTTTGTAAATGAAGGAACTACAACAGAGAAAACATATAATACACTTTTCCCCCCTTTTTCCCAGCGAAATGGTTGCATGTTTAATGCTTTATACATTATTCAAGGCTCCATTTTCCAGGGTTCATCAATACCCTAGTCTGCAGCAGCTAGAAGCTTGTAACAACTGACAAATGTAGACAAACATGCTGCTTAACCCAAGAACAGTGGGTCAGAGAACAAACAGGAAAATTTATTGTCTTTGCTATATTACTGTTGGAATGGAGAAGTAAATGAATACCATACGTTATAGCTTATCACTTACAGTATGAGTGTATCATGAACAGCCCAGCATGTCCTACTTAAATAATACTGATGGATAACATGCAGGCAGCTTTTGTTCACTGCTGAGGTTTTGTCTTGTCTACATGTTGTTTATACTTATTTAGGGCTAGAGGAAGAGACAAAAGAATAGCAAGAGCCGTGCTAGAGGCTCATACAATCCCCTTCCTCCACGTAGCCATAATGAATCCAGACTGTGCCTACCATGGAAGCTATTGCAGAGAAATATAGAAGTCTTCTTGGGGTAAAAAGCAGATTCCACAATATATCCTTAGACCAGACATTATATTATTTCCCAGCTGCACTTGTAAGCAGCTCTGCAGAGGACAAAGGAGAAAAGGGAGGGGGAAAAAAGTGTGCGGGGGGGGAGGAATATCAACCTGAGTTTTATTGCCTCTGCCTGCTGGAGAACTGTAGGGAGATTAGCAATAATTTTTATATTCAGCACTGTACCTCTGAAGGTGACTCAAGAACTCGTGTGAGCTAGAATTCTAGTAGAGTATAAGCAAACCCCCAAACCCGTGCTGCTGTTTCTCTCCTGCCCTCAGCCTGCTGTTTGGCCAGACCATTGCAGCTGTGCAAGGCAGGCCCAGTGCACCTCTGGATTTCTGCATTAACATCTGCAGCACGATTTCTCAGGTGTCTCGTGTGCGGGGATCACTGCCCAAGGATCTCATCCCACGCTGCCATCACGCTATTTCAGATTTTATGCCGGCGCTGCGCGAATGGCAAATGGGGAGGAAAAGGCACAGCACGCTTGAAAAATGGAATTCAGAGCCATTTGATATTCATCCTGCTATTGTGCTGCAGAAACTGCAGGGCAATGTAGAACCAAGCCCCACATGAAGGAAATAATTTAACAACATCAGGGATCCTTTTAAATTATGATTAAGCTTTTCGCTATTCAATGGAAAAAAATAGAAATTAAACACACTCCCACTCCTCCCCACCAAAAAAAAAAAAGTAATTTTTCCTAAATAATTGAAAGTAGTTGTGACTGAAAGGTTAGATTTATAATTTTTGGTAATTTAAGTCACTAATATTAACCACAGGAATTAATTTGGTCTGACACCTTTACAAGCAGGTTTTTACCAACAGAAAAAAGATATTCCCAGCCCAACATGAATTAAGGAGGGCTTGTCTACTCACAAAACTGTATCATTTTAATTAAGATTTTGCAGTCACCACTTATTAATTTAAACCTGACCTATATCTCAGTAAGGGAATTTAAACTAACAAGTCAGGTTCCAATAGATTGGAGCTCCTTACACAAATCACAGGGATTTTAATGAAGCAGCTCGATATTCCATCTGTATTTACTCTGGCATGATTTTGTGATGCACGATAAGCCTCCTGTGAAAAGGATTTTTAAAAGGAACCCAGCTTCGAAAAGGAAACAAGATGAGATGAGTTCCAAATGGGACTCAGGTCTCCAGTTCTCAGTGGTCCAAATCTCATATTGGTCAAGATGAGCCACACTCAGCAAAATATCGCATGGTGGTGATTTCTGTGCGTGACTAAATCAGTTCTTTAATACCTACTGCTGATTATAATTGGTTGATTTATGCTTGGTATAAATGAAGAATGCAGATATTTACTCAGATACGGGAAAAAAAACCCAACAAAGAACCCCCACCAAAACCAAAACCAAAACAATCCAGTCCTTGGAGCTTGTTTACTTAGCAAAGAGTTTTTTCTTTCCCACTACAGCTTCCCAGCATTGATTTTCATCCCAGTATCCCAGAAATCTGTGGTTCTTTAAGGTTGCCACTTGCTTATGCAGGCCACGGTAAGATTCAGGAGCTGTTCTGGGATGTATTCAACCTGGCTGAATGAACATGGTTTTCCTTTTCAAAATAAAAACTGAATTAGCAGGGCTGGCCAGCATGGCTCTGTGGAATGACATGAGGAAACTGAGGCTATTTGATGACCAGCATGGACAACTGGAATCGGTGCTAAAAATCTTGGTTTACTCTGCTGTAAACTGAGAATAGGAACCACCAAAACTGTTTCCTAATCTCGGGCTGATGATCCAACAACCACTGAAGGAAAATCTCCAGAAGAGTCACTCGATCCAAAACACGTTTCCCAAATTTTGGCAGATTTGCTTGGGCATCTTAAATATACTTCTACATGAGATACAAATACGTGGTACCTAACATTTCTTTGCCTCCACTGGAGCTTTCTCAGGGCAATGTCTGCTAGTAGGCTGACTATGACAAAACTATAACACCAGATTTGCATTCCAGAAAGTCACCAGACAGCAATCCTGGAATATGACTGCTCATCAAGAGGCTGGTGACATCTGTAGCAGAGCAGATGGTGACGTTCCACAGGTCCTGCTGCAGGGGCTCTCAGTTTTCAAGGCAGTTCTTGTAAATTTAGAAACTTTGATCTATGGTCTTTGCCATCCTCTAGCACTTGGGAAGTTCACATAGACAACGAAGCACAAACAAGGATCTTCAAGGAGAAAGGGCGTGGGATAATCCCTGCAAAACAACCAAGTGATAAACCCCACGCCGTGCCCTCACACATGGCCAGTGCCCCTGGCTGTGGCCATGGCAATACTGGGTTTGGCTCTGCCAGGTTTGTTTACCTCTAGTTAAAGGTTATCAGCTTTACTCTCATCTTTGCTGTACTAAACCCACTCAGTGTCCCTCATCCTGCATGCACAACTCGTGTACCCCAGGCCCCCAGCCATCTGGATAACCCTCCTCAGGACCCTGCCCAGTCTCTCAGCATCCCCCAGAGCTGTGGGAATCAAATCATGCCCTGGGTAGGGGGACCAGCACCACCGAGAAGGTTGGGACAACTTTCCTGAACCTGTTTGCCACACTCCAGATGTGTCAAATACGTGCTTTGAAGCCAAATACGACTCTGCAGCTGGCAATGTCAGACCTTGCAGGTTTACATGGATACCTTATCTTCAGGTACTGAGCACTGCTCGTGTTTCCCCCGCGATGTGCAGCCACTCTCAGTGCATCTCATCCGTTTAACTCAGTACTGAGCGTGCCAAAATAGCAGCTCGAAAATAAACCAGCATCAATTTGGTTCAAAGAGCTGGCAAGCTTGACAGTGACCCGGGTAAATTCCCTTCTGCCCCTTATGGCATGCTGATACTACCTCTGGCTTCTGCAATTCATTTGCCTCCTACTTGGAAGCATTTACTGAGAAATAACCTTGATCTTGACTTCTCACCATTCCCCAGGCAAATTATTATGTTTTCTTACTGTTCCTTCACCCCATGGTATTTAACAATTTTGGTTTCTTGCCTGGGTTCATTCAAAGCTTCAAAGTGCAAAAGAGAAATAACCCCAGAAATGTGAAAGTAATATAATAATTTTTGAAAGATGTCCTATGTGGAACCCAGCTGGAGCAGGGTAGAGGAGGGAAAATTGAGAATGACATAAAACAGAAAATGCTAAATGTAAAATAATAGTAAGGGTACAGCTTTGCTTTATACAATAAAATTCCTGGTCGTTAACATCATCAACAATTGAAAAACATGATTAATATACAGGATTAAACACATTTTCAATTTAGAGGTTCTGAGGCTCAGAAATATCTGCAATACATAACCTTGCACAAAGAACCAGGAGACTGAGAGCACAGGAAGGTTCTGCTTTCTTGCCGAAATTCCATTTCAAAGGGAAGTTGCTGCTCGGGACTGGGAGTCTGTTCTACGTGGTGTTTGTGCCAGACAAGAGCCATTCTTTTGTTCATTAGATATCCAGAACAGAGACAGAAAACTTCTGACTGTATCACACACAGCTGGACAGAAGGAAATCTCCAACAATTTTTATGGAAAGGATGGCTATCTGAGAAAGTGGGTGGGGGAAATGACAGGTGGATGGTGGACACCAAAAACTCGCACAGTATTTGCTTACCAGCCAAGAGGAAAGCAATAGCCACTCTCCTGCAGAACTGTAACATTTCCTCTAATACTATTTATCAAAGACAAGGGATGTAAGGGGGGAAAAGTCCTTAAGATCAAACCGCTCGTTGGCTGGAAACCAGAGCCAGATTCAGGCAGTTGCTGCTACGGAGACATTGAATAAAACACCCATTTTTCATTAATTCCTGTTTTAAAGTTAAGCTATTTAATTATTTTGGTTCTTACTCATGTATTTGCTATGGTGTATATTTGGACAGTTTCAGAAGTGGGGAAAAAACCAAAAGCATAACCTTAAGTTGCCTGAAGTTACGATTCCCTATATTTTTTTGCCTCACTTTTTTATTGCACATAAGTGCAGCCTTACTGTTGCTCATAAACAGATGTGAATCTGTCCCTGCTACCACACCTAACTGTGCCAGGGAAAATAACAGAACCTCTGTAACAGCAGCTGCAGTGACACACCATTTTTTCAGTCTACCTAGCCCTGAGTCAGTTCAAGGGGTGCCGGGAGCAAAGCTAAAACCACTGGCTTTTGCACCACTGGACACTCTAGACAGGTAACAGCTTGAATCCATGTTCATTTACCCCCCAGTTATGTAGTAACAGAAGTGCCAGTTGTTGTTTCAAAAAGCAACACTGTCTTCTCCTGCTTGCTCTTTCACGATCCAAAAGCCCACCAGATGTTCTGCCTCTGCTTCCTCTGGCTCTCCAATACTTCTGACAACTTTTCAACGCTCTCACAGTCCCTCAAAACCACTCCTGTGCACCTGCAGCTTGTGACCTCCTTTACCTCTTAACTCATTCTGAAACCTTAATAGTCACCCAAGGCTTGGCTCCTGCTGAGACACCCCCACCACGCNATTAAGTTTTCAGTAGAAGGCATTCTCTTGTGCCTTCAAGTCAAATGAAATTCTTAAAATTAGAAAACTGTAGCCTAATTTTACTGTGTTCATCTGCCCTCATGCCCTCTCCAGGCAGTGCCCACTGGAGGGTGCATTAGGAACATGTTGTGGTTGCCTGGCCTCTCCTTGATGAGAGCTGCTGCCTCCACACCTTGCTCAGAGCTCAAGGGAATGTCAGCAGGAGATCTGGTTCAGACACGTGGACATCAATAATCAGAGGTCTGACGGTTGAAAAACAGTCCTTACCCTTCTGGTTTTGAGACTCTGCCAGTTTGATATCTGAAACTAATTTTTCTGGGACCTTATCATACCTTTGCCAGGGCTCCAGACGACACTATGCACTGATGAAAATCAGTTTACCTTCCACTAAGGATGCTAGAGACAACGCAGGGTCTTTGGCTGTACTCAGCATTGTTTGGCATTTGCTTTAGTACTTTAGCAACCTGAACCTACCTGACTTTGCTGGTCCTGAAGCAACAGCCATCCTTCATTTCCAAATATTCCGCTGCACACACACATGCCCGTGGAGTGTGGCAAACTCCACGGGTTAGACCCAGATTTTGGTAACAACAGGGTACACGAAGAAGGAACTCCATGGAATTATTGCACCGCCTGTTTGGGATTACTCTAAGTAACTCTGGAATAATTCAGTTCAACAATGGTCTATTAAACACCAAAAGATCCCATAAAAAAGGAAAGATTATATGAGATAACTTGACTTGGAAGATGTGCAGAGCTAGCTGTGGTCTTAGCACTGTGTACACATGGCACACAGAAGTGTTTACCTTCATTAGCAAAAATCCTATCCCCAGCTTTGATTAGTTTCGTTATTCTCTAAATGAAACATTCATTTTCCAAATTAATCTTCTGCAAAGACAAGGGGTAGACCAGCACCGTTATTGGTCTGAGAGCTCCACTGAAGGATATATGAAGGAACAAACTGATAAATATTTTATTAGGAAGAAAAGAAAAAGGAAAATAAAATTGAATCAGAAAAAAAGAGTCCACCCTCAAAATCACAGGATAAACTCTTCATATCACAAGCTAAAATTCTACTCTTGCTTTTGACTGCTGCTGTTTTTATTATTAAAGGTTTTGCTGGGAGTCTACATTTTGATGTTAACATATGAAAATACGTTGACTGGCACAGAAAAACAAACTCATAAATTCCAACTTTAAGTATCTGTTTTAATGTATTATTGTACTTTATTGGCAATATTCCACCAGCAAATGCCTTTTTATTATTGTATCCCCTCTTTGCAATAAAGAGGAATGCTGTTGACTGGCTTCCACTTTGGGAGATATGAAATCATTGTTTCTTGCTAGCTGTGGGCAAGAAGTAGTTTTCAAACCATGCTAAAGTTGCAAAAGTGTGCTCACAAGAAATATATAGCGAGAAATATGTTAGTACCTTTCATAAATTTTCAATACAGGGATATAGCAAGATCATTTCCAAGCATAAACAGACCCAGCAAAGAAAATATATTATCTTAAATCAGGTATCATTCCCCTGCACGACAAAAGATGGGTTGTTTAACAGCATAAAATAAGCAGACTTCAGCCTAGTACAATATGATAGCTGAGAAAGCTTTAATATTTTACATAAGTAGCCAACCATCTCTGGCTAAATCTTTTATCCCTAACTGAAACAAAAGGCACATTGGCTTCTGAGAAATCTTTGCCTGCCTGCGGGGGAGGTTGTTGAACTAATTCAAAACTTTTTCAGCAGCTGGCAAAAAAAGTTGAAGGGGGAATTGATGCATTTGTCATAAACTGCATAAGGACACAGTTGTGAAGACTTTGTGGGAGGCAGGAAGCAGGAAGGCACAGCGTGGCCTCGGAAACTCGTGTCACCCGTGGTGGCAGCAGAGCTTGGAGCACACAACAGGAGCTCACCCACAGCCAAGTGCAGCTCCCTCTGCCCTTCCTTTCCTTTCTGTCCTTTCTCCAGTTACTAATGCACAGCCCTGCCTCGTATTTCACCAAGAGAATGATTAAATGAAAAAGCTCTTCAGACACATTCTGTCATGCTGGGCAATGACATCATTAACGCAGGTGGGCAAACTCTCTGTCACTGGGCAGAACCTATTGTCACACTGGTGGTTACGAGTCAGTCCCTCACACCAGCACATCTCACCTGCCCCGTGTCCTGCTGCCTGGCCAGGTGAGCCACAACCTACAGAAACCCACCTTTGAGCCAAGGGAGCCCAAGGAAGGGCCAAGGACTCAATTCTGACACAAAATCAGCCTTTAAGCAAAGCAATCATCCAGGGCGCCCTGGTAAACAAGGTTTTACCTGATGAGGTGCACTCCTGCAGTCAGGCTGCATACGAGTCCTCAAACTCAGACGTTTTCCTTGGGAGCTGAAAAATACAACACGAGCCAGCAATCAGTGAGTTAGCAGTCCTACTGCTACAGATACTCAGTAAACAGGTGGTTGAAACCCAGCAATTTCAGATGTTTTTGTCCTCTTCCTGCTGGTACTAAGGCCCATAATGGAATTGTGTTAATATTTCATTTACAGGTCTAAGGTAAAACCTAGAATCGTTTATAGGCAATATCTGCATCATTTTTAAGGTAGTCCCTTTAATTTTTCATATGCAATGGTTGGTATGAATAATTTAATTACATCCAAGGATCCACTGTAAAACCCAATGATTTACTGACATATTGAAAATTGATTGTGGAAGGTGGCACTGTCCTACTCTAAGCAACAACTGATGGTTTCAGTCTGTCCCCAGTGGATTTGGGTCAACTGTGCCACAAAGATCTTCGACACCACCTGGTGAGCCTCGAGGTTTGCTTGCGACAGGCACCTATGAGGGAGGTTCTTTGGATTTTCTGGTGTTATACTTCTCTGTGGTCAGCTACAAACCTACATTTTGGAGGCTTGTGAATCAATGAAAGATGAACAGAACCCTAAATTCAGACATAAATTAAGAGAAGTGGCTGTAGAGATGAACTGGTTCCCATCAGCTGTATTTATACCTGCAGCAGTCATTCTTTGGGGTTTTTGAGTATAAGACCTTGGCTGCTGCTCAGATCCTGATCCAAAGTCTATGAAAGTAATTGGAGGCATCCAACTGACCTGATCAGATACAGGAATTGCCCATATAAAATACAAGTCATATTCTTTTTTTGACACCTGCTTTGAAAATAGTTTCTCTTAAGTCTCCAGTGACAACATAATCACCAATAATAGAATAAGACAGTTGTATCCAAAACAGGAATGACCTTTATATTCAAATTTGTTACAGGCAGGTATGTGTTCTGACACATATGTAACATATAACATTCAATAATATATTTGTGTATTCGTACGTGTGTGCACATATAAATCCTTAGCAAATACAATCCTACTGCAGAAGAGCTCCTTGTTTCACAAGAATTACAACCAACAAGGAATTGAGGTCCAAAATCACAGTCTTTTAAAAATCCGAGAGCAGTAGGCAAATGCTGAGCCAGTCTTAATTTATATTTCTTGATTTCAGCCATTTCAGAACCTAATCCTGTAATTCTAAAGAAATATAAACATAACTTTCAATTTTCCGAAACACGTTTTTGGCACATTTGTAAAGTTTCAATTTTATCTGCAATCTCAGTAACAAGTATCTTTGTAATGCCTGCTGAAATCAAGAGAGAGCACTGGGGAGCTCCCACGGTGGTCATTAATTACCTGCTTTAGACAAGCACCTTATCTGGGACTCCCACGATCTGGGATTTCTAACAAGCAACGTCACAGTACCTACAGGAGACGCAATATTTGACAAATTGGTAAAATGATCATTTCAGTGTTGTCTCAGGGAGTAGATGAAGAGTAAAAAAACTTTGCTTACAGCAGCCACTGGCAGGCATTGAGAACAAAATGGAATCACACGTATAAACATCGAGGACTGAGGAGAAGGATATTTCTTTAGGCACTGGGTTAGTGTGACAAGTGCTCCACTCCTTTTGCCCTTTTCAATTAGCAGGTCCTGTCCCAGGTCGTGATCCTGAGAAAAAAAACCCTGTAATTCCATTCTGGGGTCTCCCTTCTCTCCCTAGTCCAACATCTCATTATACACTAGGAAACAATCAATACATCCACACGACGTTTTTATGCAGTTCCTTTTCTTACCGACTGACTTTTCTTACTGACTTTCTGAGGAGCACACCTCTAGTCTGCCTTAGCAATGTGTGTTATTCATTAGCAAGGAATAAAAAACCCCCTTGTTGTTATTCTTCTGTTTGCATTCAATGTGAACATCAATATCACTGCTTAGAGCCATCATTATTTTTTTTTAACTCTAGCATGAAATAAAAATCTAATTACAGTACTACCATGCAAACATGTAAAAAAACCCCTCACGTAGTCCTTACACCCTAAAATCTCACAGTCCAAACACGGGAATGTAATGAAGCATAAATAACCAAGTCCTGATCAAAAGCAGCTCTGAATTGTAGCTTCAGTGGGAATAGATAATAATGAACACATGGTAAGTACCTCTAGAAGATTTACATCTCCACCAAACATTAGCATAAGAGACACAGCTGAAAAGACACGGCTAAACTCACAACAACTTCTTGCGTTTGTTTGTAAATCTGGAATTTAAAACAATCAGACTTGCCCTGGCTTCTGAGGCATCCTTCCTTTCTAACTGGAAGGTCCCATCAGCTAGCAGTGTATCTGAGAGGCATGAAATAAATTCCTGCTCCCCGCCCGCTCTCAGTTACACCCATTACTCCCACCGCTTCAGAAGTTTTCTGAATCCAGATTCAATCCTGATGACTCCAGATCAATCATGTTATCCCCTGCCATTCATTTTCCCAGTATTTCCAACACTCCAAGAGTCCCCATGTGACCACTGGGGAAAAAAGCAGCTACTTGCTTGCTTGAGACCCATTTGGAAACGTGGTTCTGCTTAACAGTAAGAGGTGATCCGCTCGTTAAAGCTTGGAACTGTGGGCAGGCTTAGCTTGCCTGGTGATCTGCTCTTCCTGGCATTAATGAGAGGCTCCTCCAGGCAAACCTCTTCTCCTCACAAACAAAGCAAAATACCCTGTCCTTCTTGGCTAGAATTCATTATTTTCTGTCTGTGAGGCCTGAATGCACAATGACCTGCCTGCATGGAAAAGAGGCTCAGACAAGTTTGCTTGAGTCTGTTCACTCAAAGGGCTTCACCTTGAACTAACATTGTCCACAGGAATTAAGATTACAGAGTTTTTTTCCTTTCTATGTTCTTGTTACAAAGTCAGAACACAAGGTCACATTAAAGAATAAATAGGTGAAACAACAAAAAAAATCCCACCCGAATTTGATTTGCAAAAAGCCAAATTTTTAGGTGGAAATTAAAGTTGTTGAAAAGACAAGCAGCTTATCCTTTAGAAACTTTCAGTTTCGTTAAAATTACTTGAACAGTAAGGATCGAGGTGGAGGCAAAAACCTAAATCCTGAGCAGAATACAAACTGCTTCCTTTCTGATCTGGCACGTTCCGCTGACACACAGATAAAGGAAGAATTTTGATGGAACTTTTTGCCTGGTTCAATTGTGCGTTTGTCTCTTCTCTCCAACATTTTGGTTTTTAACAGACAGATGAATGGGATGACTTTACTTGATTCATTGGCACTGTAAAGCACTGACTTCTTTAACAGCAATCATAAATGGTTTCGAGATATGAAACAAGTGTTGCAGCATGGTCCATTGAGCAGAATGGAGAGCAGTGCCTTCCCCAGTGTCACTGCACATGATATATTTAATGATTGCTACTGTATGTTTGGATCAAAAGTGCTTTTAGTCATCTATGACATGGGATTGAACATGGGATTCCATCTTGTTACTATTTTTTGAAAAAGCTACAAAGACAGTGGTAATTCAATTTTCCATATTCAAAACTCTGAAATGCTCTTTCATATATCAAGTCTTCTTAGCTCCTTTAATTTTCCTTTTAATATATCTGTACAAATATATGATAATAATAAAGTGCAATGCTTAAGCATTAAAAAAAAAAGGTAATTATTGGCTGGAAAAGAACATCGAGTCTGCAACAATTTAAGTTTACTATAGCTATAAATGCATTACACCATCATTCTGCTTGCAGCTGTTCGTGAAAGCCACAATACTCTACTGTCATTCTCAATATCTGGGAACATTTTTCAACAAGCAGCATTTAGAGCTGATAAAGAAAAATGGGCTTTTGTTTACCTGAACATTTCAAAATTTTGGTTTTATTTGTTCAGAGATGAAAGCCAGTACTTTTTAAATTCCTAGAAAAACAGTTTTAATAAATTTTTGCTTGTTTGGAATGTTGCATTTGACGATGTGGTAACATTTTTAAAGAACATAATCAATTCTGAAAATGTTAGGTAGTTCAATACTGTATCAAGTAGATATTTATCTAAATTAATAAATTGATTTGTGGAGGTGTTATGATATCATGATGTTTTCCTTGAGCAAATTGTTAGACTTTTTCTTTGCCTTAATATCTTTATTGGGCTAATGTAGCTGAACAAACCCCAAAGTTTAAAATAGCAGTGAGATTTTAAATGTAACCTATGTCCACTAAGGAATATCGGGATAATTTCTCATCTGCAGGAAATAGTGTCTTGCCCAATATTTATCTGCTGAGGGCTTCTTTGAAGAAATTCACCAAGTAATTGATAGGATAAGAGGACGAGAGAAAACAGCCTCAGGTTACATCAGGGAAGGTCTAGATTGGATATTCAGAAAAAATTCTTCGCCAAAAGGGCCGTCCAGCAGTGGCACAGACTGCCCAGGGACGTGGTGGAGTCCCCATTCCTGGAGAGATTTAAAAGTATACAAGTGGCATTTGGAAACATGGTTTAGTGCTGGATTGGGCAGTGCTGGGTTAATGGCTGGACTCAATGGTCTTGGAGGGCTTTTTCCACCTAAATGATACCATGACTCAACTGAATAATTGAAAACTGACCAACAGGCAACAGTGTGGGGTAAAGACGTCTCACAGTGACCAGGAGCTGACCAAGGGAGCTCCCTGTGCTGCCCATCTCCTGGCACCCTGTTCCTAAACCTTACCAAGTCCTGTCTGCTGTTGCTCCTGCACACCTGAGGCACAACCACAGAAATAATGGAATCATCTCCCTCCTCTGTTTCCATGCTCCTGGACTGTGCCTTGCAGGGGGAAGTTCAGGGCTGCCAGAACCCAGTATAGGTCAACTACCAAACCATTTGGACTCGAAAGCATAAATCCAACCCCGACCAGCCTCACCACTGGGTGACACAAGGTGCCTCTCTGAACCCTTGGGGAGATATTAAAAGTAGCTTGACTTTAAAATTGCTCACAGAAATAGGGAACAACTTTAACAGAGCCACTTTACACCCGGGAATGCGTGGATTCCAAATCAAGCACTTTTCTCCAAGTTCCGCGTTCAATGTGGGGTATAATCTACACTCTTACTCTTTTGAAACAGATAATGATCCAGTTTAAGTCCCCTCCTCTGAGCAGCCATTTTCAGACTATTCCATGACTTTCAGGAAACACTTCCCCATTCCAAGTGAAGCAGCTCACTTATTCCAGAATGATGGTTTCTGCTCCCAGATTATGTACTGTACCCTTAATTGTGCCGTTTGATAAAGGTAGTTGATATCCTCAGGATTTCTCTAACCTTTATTTTAGCACACTCCAGGATAGTAACACTCTAATCAATTAAAGCGTGCTGATGGCACATGGGGAGCCCTAAATCTCCTATTGACAGCTCATCAGGGAAGTCAGCACTTTTTTGTAATTTTCCATTTAAACGATTCCTTGGTACAAAGCCATCTCAAAGTCTCTACGCTGTTTGTTCACTGTCCCATGATTTTGACATGGAGGATACAGAATTTCATATAATTTTATGCCCTATTTAAGTACTTTTATCTTACTTGGTTCAGAATTTTTAGGTTTTTTGACTTCACAGAGATACACAGGCTTGTTTTCAGACAAGAAAAATACTTGGAAAAAAGATAAAGGGGAATAGTACTCATTTTTTATTCTGCTCTTCGGTTTCGTACTATATTCTCCATGTTCAGGGAACTGATGGGAAACACAATTTACTCCTTTAAAAGAATTTCATTTCATGGGATGCAACCTATAGCAGCAATTCATACACAGATATACTGCATGAATTCAGCCAACAATCCATTTCAGTGGCCGAATTAATTATATTTAAGCTTTCCAAATCATTAGATAGCACCTGTGAAACCGGTTACATGACTTCCTCTTGATAAATGCTAAGTTATAGCAAATGTCAAATGAGTTAGTTAAAGAAAAAAAAAATAAAAAAGCCTCAGCAAAATTTAAATTATCAAAACCGCAAGCAAGGCACATTAACATGAGAAAAATAGCTGTGAAAGTTCATTCCAAATGCTGAACAGCATTGTGCAGAACACAGACTTTCCCCTACGAGGAAACCCCATCTCTGTGTATCAGATACACTCGGAAATAACAAATGCCGTTGTATTGGATATTTATTACAAAGTACTGTATAGAGAAAGAAAAGAAAGGTGAAGCCTTTTATTAGCTGAGATCCACTTTCCATGCAACTGTAGAGCTGTGACATTTGCAACAAAGCATAAGAACACAATAAATGTGATATACTGAGAGAGCTTTCAGACATACCTTTTCTATCCTTGAACTCTAAACAAGGACTTCTGCCTCCCTCTCTCCCATTACAGAAACCCTCTAAGTATTAAAATACAGCTATTTCAGATGGATTTAGATCATTGTGCAACTATGAATTGGTATTCTTTGGAAATAGCTCTACTTATTTCAGAGTGAGGAATGTGAACTATCAATCCAGAGCCTCTGCTGAACCTTGTGTAAAGGTCAGTCAGTCCTGTTGTAAATGCAAACATTCTACATGGTACCTAAGCTTCCTTTTCACAATTGAAAACAACACTTTGGGCAGAAAAGAAGGTTTCATTAAGTAAGAAAGGGAAGAAACTATTACAAAGAGAACTGATATAGTAAGTGCTCTTTAAGACAGAAAAAATAATTTAAAAAAAAATCATACAAATGCTTATTTCTTGTCTCCTTATGCCTAATCAAGTCTATAAACAGTCAAACTTGTGAGGTCAAAATGGTGGCTTCTTAAAATAGCTCCTCCATGTTTGATTTTTCATATAGAGAGACTTAAAGCGAACAAGATCTTGATTTCAGAATAGCCAACAGCTATGAGTGAAAGAATTAAGGTGAAAATTGTACCAAGAGAGAAAAATTGGCCCAAAGAGAAAATCATCTGACATCCCTAAGGCTTTCTCAGTTGAGGATTTTGAGACAGACTGGTTTCGTTTGGTTTTTTATGTCCAAACCTACAGATTGCAGCTGCTTTTGTAAAACTGGATGTTTGAAACAAACAGCTGAGTGTGAAAGGTGTAAGGAGCTCCAATCCACGACCTCTGCACAGCTCTGTCTTTTTCAGAGTTACACAACAGGGCTAAGAAAGAAACCCTGGAGATTAGAGAATAAGTTGATTATCAATAAACTGAACTAACTGTATTGCCTCTGATAGAAAACTCTCCCAGGGCTTTACAGAGGCTTTAGTAACTAAGACCAACAGAACCCTCATGGTGCACCTCAAAACTCATGAGAGTACCAAAAGACCTGCCAGAGCACAATTCCTCCATGAATAGTTAGCAGGGATGTAATTAAGTGATTAAACTTTGTGGTCTTGATGAAATAGTCCCACCAGGATACTTTGATGACCAGCAAATAGGAAGTGTCATGTCCTAGTTCTCTTCTGTTCTTCTGGTGCGTTTGTAGCACTTTTAGCTGCTTCTGGTGCACAAAAAGGTAAAAGAAGTAAGGGGACATTTACGGACTGGGGCCAGCTCAGTGCAACTCATAAATCCACTGCGGTCCGTAATTCTGATTAGTGAGGACATACCACAGTTTAATTCTGGGCAATTTCATTCACAGCAGACTTCCTGGAGGATCATGTCAGAGTTTACTATGGGTAATACACCTTTGAGAAAGAGCAGTCCCAGCAATCCCACACAGTCAGGATGTAGAGCCGGTAGATACAGAGGTGCCACATTAGCCCTGACACAGCTGGTGCCAGCACCACTCTACAGACTTTATTTTAAATCGCTAAAATATTCCCAAACTGTTCCAAATGTCCTTGCTACTCAGATATCAAAAAATACCTTTTCTGAGAGCTCCAAATATTAAAGAGTTTGCCCAACTCTTAATCTTAAACAAGATCTTCTGTCTTAATCGCCATGTAGTATTTTCTGCCTCCAAACAGCTGTGTCAAATCTCTTGATCAAAACCCACAAATTATTACTGAGTTCTTCACTATCAGGTATTTATGTTTTACCTAAAAAATGTTGCCTACAATTATTCACACAGCCCTATCTGACACAAACAAGATGCTATCTGTGCAGCGTACATTTTACCACGTGAAAATCCATTATAGCAATTTTTCAGAGAACAGTTTAAATATACTGTTCCCAAGGTAAACTTCTTTGCTGTAACATAAATATGAGTTTGTAAAAGCTCCTAAGCAATGATTTACTGCCTTGCAAGGCTGGCTTGGTATGCAGTTGTGCAGTAGTTCTAGCTGAAACACATTTAATTCCAAACTTACATGATGACTTTCTCAATAAGCTTTGTCCTTAACTCATGTCCCCAGCTTCTGAAGACAAGCTTGCCAAATTCTGCTACATATTCAGCTGACTGGAAGGAAAAGTAACATGAAAAAAAGAAATGTCTAGGCATATATATACTGACAAAGTACTAACTAAAGCAACGTAGGTTCTTTGAGGTTCTGAACTGAGGGATCTACAAGCTGTTCATCAGTTATCAGCAGGAAAATCTCAATCAGCTTCTGGTGGTATTTTGGAAAACAAATGGGGAAGGAAGGGACATAAGGAAGCGCGTGCTAGAAAGCAGAGAGGCAAACAAAGATCATTTTTTAAAATGCTGTGGAACTTAACTCATGGTTTCTCAGTTTCTGAAGCTCAGCGGTACGGGCTACTTTGCCAGGAGAGGGAGAAGGAACAGAGCAAACCTCTCCGAGGCCTGTCTCGGGAGGGGTCAGCACAGACAACCTGCACACGCAGCTCCCTCAGTCCGAGAACAGCTCTCTGCTCCTTGACTTCATCCCCCAGGCTCTTCCCCGAAGCACATCAGGAGCTCTCGGTCCCCAGTGGTCACTGAGCCCCGCTTTGTACCAGCAAAGGTCATTTCACCATGTTTTGTTTAGGAAAGGGGGAAACAGCGTTCACACAGATGTCTGTTCCAGATTAGTGCCGTAAATAAGAATAAAAGCTTGTTCCTTTTCTTTCTGGTCCACTGAAAGCTGAACTGATAGAATACATTTGGTGAGTTTCTCTGCAGAAAACACATGAACAAACGCACCAGTTCTTTGAAAACTGCAACCACCTTTGATGGTGGAAGCAGTAAATAACAAAGAATTCCCAGTCTCCTAATTAACATGAGAAATGTTTGCCTTTCTTCAGATATGCTATTGCAACGTGACTCACGAAATCAGGAGAGGAAGACTGAATGGTTGAATATTCTGACAGATTAATAGGAATTTATTACAAGGAAGTGCTGCTGCATCATCCAGAGAATTCATCACAGACTGAAAACATGAAACTGCCCAAGCTCTAAGTGTGTTCTGAGATCAGTTAATTTCTCTATTTCTTTTCTTCCTGCAAATAAAAGTAATACTTACAGCAGCTACTTTCACCACAGATTAACCTGTGTATTTGTCTATCAATTTTGCAGCACTGTGTTCACACAAACAATAACTCTCCTTATGTAGCCAGGGGTTCCTTATCATCATCAGGTAAGTTCTGCACAACGCTTTTGTGTGAATACATATTATTAAAGACTGACCACTGTAAGTGACTAAAAGCTTCACAACAACAACAACAACAAATCTATATCATCTATTTAATAATAGAACCTCATAGGGATAGCGAAATTTTATCTTGAGGCAAAAACACAGGTTTATCCTTTTTTTTTTTTTAAATTATAACAAACTGTATTCCTAGACCAATTCTGAGATTGAAACATTCATTCTTTTTGATCACTGGCAATAACAATCTTAGCAACAATATCAGATGAACAAAAGTAAACTAAATTTTAACAACATCCTGACTTGCAGATTTTTTTTTTTTTTTAAATTCTAACCTACTGCTCTTAGCACTGTGGAGGAAGGACAATCCATGCAGCAGTGCCTCTGTGTATTTTTGCCACTGTAGTAATATCTTAACTGAACAAATTAATTCCCCTGAAATGCATCTTAAAACCTTCCTGCAAAACACAAGTAAGGTTGGTGACAGAGGACAATTACTGACACAGGAGGAGATTCCTTTCAGATCTCCAGGATGCTGAACCCAGGATCCAAACCCAAATCAAGCTCCAGAGATCAGTCCACAACTAAATTAAATTTGTCCTCATCAACACACACAAAAAAAAGCCCAAACAAGCAACCAAAACTGTTCTGTTTTATACTTAAGATACGTTTTGATACTGTCCGTAATTCTTTTAATCTGCCTGGTACTTTTCCCCCTTTTTTTATGAGGGATGGGATGGTGAAAACTTCTCCTTTCATGAAAGATAATAATCTTTCCCACAGGCAGAACTGAGAGTGAAGCAGTTTTAGACTCTGAAGAATATTAAGGATGTCCAAACAGGGTCACTCCTCTCATCGGTCACTCGGGCCCAAACAGCATTAGGGAAGCGCATTCTGTTAATTTGGTTAAGTACCTCGAGCTGCAGGACACAGAATTCACAGTACTGAGCCACTGGCATTAATGTGATAAAGGAGTTAAGGGCTAGCATGGTAGAGAGAGAGAAAGCAAAGCTTATCAACCTCATTTAATGGATAAAAGAAATCCATCCTTAACATTCCAGTTGTCTTTGCTTTGTTGTATTGATTTAAAAAAGACAAGATTTTGACTTGAGGTCTCTGCTGATATAAATAAATGCTGAGCTCTCAAAACATTTTCAGGAAAAGCTTCTGTGTGAGAGAAGTAAGACATCCCAAGTTTGACAATAGCTTTGTCATTAAGTAAAAGTTAGTGACATTTTTCATTTGGATAGGCTTCTTCATTGTTTTACCAGCTGATTTGCTGTGGGCATTAAATGCCAGGGGAACTTCTAACAAAATTTCAAATGATTAAAAACCCCTAACAAACTATTTTTTCTTTTTTCAGGATCATGCAGGTATTCCCACGTTTCTTTAAGTTTCATAAAGATCATAGACATAATTTCCAACCAAACTGCAGTTATTTCTCCTTCCTCACTGTAACCACAGAGGATCACTGCTGCCACACCACTTCCTTTGTATTACACTTTTAAAGTGCCTCCATGTAGTATTTATTTTTAAATCTTTTCTTATTTTTCTCTCTTTCACCTACACATAAATTCACTTCCCATTAAAATAAATGGAGTTAGGAAGTTCAGCCACCACAGGCAGGAGCACCAGGCTTCAGCAGGGTCAAAATTTTACCCAATGTGTTTGTTAAGTGAATTTCCAAACAGGAATGGACTTATGCAGGTTAAATGCATATTTAAACATTTTGCTGAAGAGGGTCCATTAAACAGGAAAAGAAGGAGTAAAGAGTACATTAAGCTTTCAAAATTATAGTCTATCAAGGTCTCCCATCCTAATAATGTACATAAAATTATACAAAATAATAAAAGATAAAAAAGAAATAGTCCACCCTCAGAAACACCTCAGAATAAATATGCATGATATTCAACCAATTTTTTTTAAGCAGAAAAGGGAAATGAAGATTGATTTAAAGATGAAGGGCCCCCTTGGCACATCAGTCCTGCTCCCCAAAGCAGCTGACAAGTGATGCTGCATCCTGGAAGGGCTGAACCAACAAACACCCAGCACAGCAAAGGAGGAAAGGGACTGAGAGAAAAATCCATCCAAACTGCCCTGACCATGGATGGGATGGAGCCCCCAGGGGCAGCACTAAGGAAAAGGATTTTGTCTAGGTGCCACGAGTTCCAAAATGCTTTTTTGAGGAGGAACCATCACGTCTCTAGGAGGAATCTATTTTTCTGAATCATAGAGAGCAGGGGACAGCATCCAACTGTTATCTCAATAAAATCAATCCCATTTATGCCATGCACCACCCCTTGGTATTTCATCTTAGAAGCCTTTTAGCATTATGAACCCAGGAGGCCTCTCACAACACTTAAAACAAGTTTATCTCTACTGGATAGTTAAAAGTGCAGTCACAAACAGATTTTAACTCATCCTTGACTATATAAGGGTATAAGGTGATTAAGGGTGAGTTTGCTAGATACTGTCCAGGTGTGAGAGCTTATTGTTGATGACCTTTATCATATTTCAAATGATTCAGAATTAAAAATTACCTACATGAATCTTCCCTTAAAAACTTCAGTGTCAAGCTTGCTTGCCTAGTTTAAACCTGTTCACTAGATAAGAACAATCATCCTATTTCAAAATTAGCCCTAGTAACTGGAACATTATTTTTCCTGGTTGGAAAGGTAAGGTCTTCTGCATTTCTCACGTTCCCAAGCTTGCCTTGCTACATTTCCACACTTTATTGCTATGTAGTGTTCTTCTAGGAGGAAATGCTCAGATTGCTTAAAGGCTTTGAACTTAGTACACTTTCTTCCCTCTTTAGTGATAAATAAATACATACCAGGGTGGCAGCTGTTAGAGGAGGTGCCAGGTACATAAATCAAACAGACAGAGCCTAGAGGGGAAAACGCCTCAAATGATAAATAATTACCAATTCTACAGATCTTGATTACTGCAGCACTAAGGGCTGGCTAAAAAAGATCAGGATTAAGACAGAGACCTGAGCCAAGTGCCTGAGTGCCACTGGGAGACACAAACCAGGTCCCTGAACTGCCCTGGGAACCTTTGCCATCAGGGACCCACTTTGATCAGCTGGGTGCTTTAGCAGAGCTCTGGAATGTTAAAGTTTTAGGGTGCCAATTATTTAACAGAATTTTCCACACCCCCTTTATTGCTCTGGTCCCCAAACTCTCTCCACTAACATGCTGAGAGGCTCAACATTTAACATACTCGTGGCTCAGTCTCTGTGGGACTACTCTAACTCTTAAAGCTTGCTTTTCCGAGGTGTGTTAGTTAGCAGTTATTTTGTAGGATTTTTTTCCCTCCTCCTTTTTATTCCCTGTTAAAAAAAATAATTTCACAATAAATACTGATATAGGGAAAATTGTTTTCTACTCCATGATTTCATGGGAACACATTTTCTAGTAAGTTCTTCAGCGTTTTAAACATATCCAAGTGATAATTTATCGTAATTGCTTAGAGTTAAATCCGAGCATGTCTTCCCAAACACAACATTTTTATACACTGTCAGAAGCTTAATATTTCAGTTTTCAAGAAATGACTAGGTAGCATCCAACTTCACTTGGCTTTTCCTACATTGAGCCAATAAAGTAAAATTATGACACTATGATATTTTTGGTCAAGAAGGGCTCTGAATAACTCAGATGTGTTTTAGGGCAACAAAGGGTTAGCTAAAAGGGTGAATGGAATTGCTGATCTTAAAAAGAAAGACAGATACCATAATTCAAGAACATGATCTAGAAATTTTGGCTACTAAATAGGATTTTCAACAGGATTTTCAACAGCAATTAATACTAAAAAAGCAAATGGTCAAAACCTGCTCCGTGATCAGGTTTTTCACTTCGGACTACTTACTGAGATTCTTTAATCCAATCTTTAGTTATTCTGCTCTTGACCAAAACTCCAGGGAAAGGTGGTGAGGGAAAGCTGATGAAGCTAGACATATCAGTTCACATAAGGATGTGTAATTAACCCAAATTAACATTAGTGAACATAATCATACAGACAGTAGATCATGAACTTTATGTCAATGTTTAGAAAAAACAGTGCATTGATTTTCATGCACATAATGCCATAGCTCTAGGAGCAAGACAGGATCACATATTTTGAACTTGAAAAAGTCATACAAAACCTCCCAAGCCTGCAGGTAAATTTGAACTATGCTTAATCAAACAAGAGACTGAAGCTCAGCACAAGATTTCAGGCAGTGATATGGGGGAAAAAAAACCCCCAAAGCAGTGAATTATGGAAGGGCTCATGAGCTGCCACGAGCGAATGAATGGATTGTTACAAGAGCCGTGTCCAAGAGTCTGATACCCAAAACAGACAAACCTCAGTCTGCTGTCATGAAAGACAAGATGGTTCTACGGAAGGAAAAGAAAAATGCTGAAAGCCAAATAAATATTTAATGAGCCTACCTTCCTCTACATTTGAAATTTTCACCCCATTTATTTGCAGAGCTCCCCAGCCTTAAGAAATCCAGTATGGAGGTTACTGGGGAGGGCTGCCTAGAGCCTGGCTCAAACATTCTGATCTCCAGCTGGAATAAATCTATTTGCTGGAACATCTTGGTTGCATCTCTCTGCTACTAAATCCATTCCTAATACCAATACAGGGGCATTACAGACATCCCAGCAGCCCTTTTTGCGTTGCGTTGTAAATGCAGACTTTTTTACTAGTGTCTTTATAGATATTTGAGTATCCAACATAAAATATTCCATTACAAAGGGGAAGGCTAATAAGAAGCTATAACGCAGCACAGCAAGGGCAGTGATCGGGCAAACGGAGAGAATTATGAAAGATGTATAAATAAATTTGCTTTTTCACTCTGAAAGGTTACAGCACATACATGCAGACGATCTATAATTCTCCCATTTGCAGCACTGACTGCAGCATTTGCTGATCTGTGTTACTGCTGCACTCGTTTTAGGAAAGATGAGCTAAACTCATCCCTATTACTGATAAAGCAGAGTCTGTGTGCCAAAGATCCAGAGACTTGTCATCTGTTTTGATACTGTTATGTTAATGCTGGACTGGCAGAGTTTTTACTTCATAGCAATGGGTTCCAGTGAAGCTCCTTCCTGTGATGCTTTGCCTGGAGTCTCAGCAGAATGGAAATCTTTATAACCCCATAAGGATTTTATGACAGATGCCTACAGGAATATGCACACATATAGAGTGTGAGCTAAAGCAAAGCAGCCTCACGGTACCTTCAAATTCTGATCAGGTTTAAATGCTAACATATTCCTGTATGTTAAAAAAGAAGAATATCTCCCCAGAATTAACTGATACATTTCTAAAATTCTTAACAACGAAATTAGACATCTTTATACAGCTGAACCACGCTTTGTCAGTAATCTTCCATGGTAGGAAAAATTTAAAAAATCCCAGCATTGATATATAATCATGGAGTAGCTGGAAAAGACCTTTAATTCTCATCTGCAATTTGGAGCCTCACAGTACCAGGAGGAATATCGTGTGCCATGGAACAGGTTTTGCAGCCCCTGCTTCCAGCATGCACCCTTATGCTGGAATTTACCATGGGAACATTATTGGGTTGGTAAAGCCATCTCCACGTTAGAGGGGTACAAAACAAATTGCCTTCAGCTCCTCTGTACATTTTCATCCCAAATGCCACCAGACTGACTGGCACAAAAGGACACGTGGGACAAAACTTCTTCTGTACTATAATGAGGCAAACATTTGCAATGGTTCCACAAAACGACAGGAAAGGGGGCACCAAATTCTCCAGTGATGCAGAAATTCAAATTCTTCCAGAGTCAGAGTTACACCCAAAGGTAATTTGGTCAAAATCAACGTTCTGAGGTTCAGTAGTAATTCCCACTATATTTTTTAATTAAAATGAAACCCAAGCAAGCACGATCTGTGAGCACACAGTGAAATGAATCTATTAATTTACGACACAACTAAACTCAGTAGCCACATTATCCTGAAGGCAGGCTGCCGACTCAGGAAGGGTCGGAAGTAAATAAATCATCTCTGACTGTGATAAATGATCAGTGCAGGATGTGTCAGAGTGCAGGCCTGATCAGCCATCGTGCTGAAATGCTCTCAACTACCACGGGAGGATTGGGGGCCTGCAAATATGAAACAGGCTCTTGTTAGTGTCAGAACTGGGCAAATGATTTGCCACAAATTAATACGAAAGCAGAGCTTAGCCCTCATCACAGTTCTGAACAGTGAAAAAGCAAGTAGTGTTTCTTAATAATGTGCTTGCTGCAGTTGTTCCACTTTCTTTCCCCAGAATTGTAAATTCCAGTATTTTTTCCCCCATGGTTATCTATTAACAATATGTCATGAATGGTTTAACTCAAGACACATCATTTATCCTCAAAATCCCAATGCTTCATGCCAGTGTTAACAAAAATTCATGCCGAAAATGTTCTCAATCCAAAATAAAACATCATTAAGATGCCTATATGTCACAAAGAGCTATTAACCAGGGGAACAGATCCCATTCCTTTTACGTTCCCAACCTCAGTAATGATTGTGTCACATTTTGGATCTTTGTCACCTATTGTGTAGCCCTGACAGGTACAGAGACATATGACACTCAGTCCCATGCTTGAAGGCGTGTGCAGAAAAACATTTTGCCTTTTTTTTTTTTTTTTTTTAATTAAAAAGAGACTGACCAGAAAAACTGTCAAACCAGAAAAAAACGGATCATCAATATGAAGGCTGAAAAACCCCAAACAGGTGACATTTCACAAAAATCCCGTAAATATCAATAAAAAGAAGTAGATTGTGGATTGCATTTACCTCAGCAAATCCCAGGACAGGCTGGCACACCAGCAGCACTGGCACTGAGGAGAGCTCACCAGCCTGAGGGCCAGGTGAAGTCACAGCACTCACCCAGGGCTGTGCTGCTGCAGGAGCTGGTCTGTGCCACCAGCTCAGGGGTGTGACAGCACCTGCTGCAGGTGACACGAGATTCAGAGACTGTCAGACGTGTCTGAGTTTCGGAGGGGCTCAGACTTCCTGGGACAATATCCCCAAGGCTGTGCAGAGAACACAACAGCAGCTCTCATGGAACCTGGGCAAGGTCAGCCTCTCCCTAAGGTTCCTTTTTCTCCCTCTCTGAAGCCTACGTGAAAGCCAAATCCAATGGCAATGCCAGAGAGAAAAGCCTACACAGGTACTAACTGTGCTACTCCTGGGGGGTTTGCACTGATCCTTTTCAGAACCCTAATTTTGAGAAAGATCACATATTCAGGAAGACAAACCCAATCCTCTAACACAGAGGGTCAAAACAGGTATAGTTTGTGGCTTTTTTTCACCTGCAGGTATGCAGTTAGGCGATGCCCAAGGCTAGGACGGTACAGTGGTTATTTCTGGGAGCAACTCACACTTGACTATCCAAAACACCTCTGAAACCCCTTTCTTCCCACAGGGCTTCTCTGAACCTTAAGCCCAGCCGGGGTCTGAACTGAAGGCGCCCAGCCCTGCAGAGCTCTCAGTGAGAGATCACACAGGCAGCCCAGCTGCTGCTGCAGGCAGCCACTCGTCAGCTCCTCTCTGCCTGTACGACTCTGGTTCCTCCTCAAACACCAAATCTCACTCTAGCATGAGACAAGAGCCAGGGGACTTCCCAGACCCTGAAGTTAATTGTTTCATAGAGTGGCCTGGCTGCACTCTTGCCTCTCTGCAGCAACATCTGTTCCCTGCTCTCAGTGTGTACCTGAGATTTACCACCCTCAGCAGCCTCGCTCCGCTCCTGTCCCCAAGCACAGCCTGAGCCCCAGGCCAGCAGCAGAAGCTGTTCCATCAGCTCTGAGTGCACAGCCCCACTGGCAGCACTCACTTTGTCCTGGCAGCCCTTCCCAGCCCCACATCTCCTCTGGGTCCTGGACCACTACTTTTTGGCATCTCCACTGGCTTTGTTGCTCTGTTGCTCTCTTTACCTGACGCCTCCTTGGGACTCTGGAAGAACCAGCTCTGGTTTGGATTTGAATACATCCATAATGTCTTACTGCAAGATAACGGTTGGAGGATGTCGTGTTTTAATCTTTAATGATGTGAAAATACACAAATTCTGTTAAAGTTCCCCCTTCAATCAGCCTTTTTCAGGGTACCAGACAAAGAACCACAAATAGATCTGTCAAGGTCTCTTCTCGGCTAATAATGATTTAGACTAAAGGTTTCTTTACAGTTTGTCAAACTTAGTGTTATCATTTGATTGTAAATTTCTCCCTTCTCTTTGATATTATTGGCACAATGAAAAAGTTAGGGCCACAAAATTAATTAAAATCTCAATTATGTGGAGTCTTCCTTGCATTCTGCAATTATATAAAGCAGTAAGTTATCATAATTCCATAAAAAAAGAAAAAAAGCGAGACCAAGAGAGAAACACCTAGCAAATGATGTGAAAAGATAAAGGATTTGATTTTCATGTTAGATATGTGGGCACACAGAGCTGTATATCTTGTAGAATCAGCTAATGTAAATGCATTACCAATTTGACAAGACATGGCATTAAAAAAAAAAAAGGGTATGAATCCATTTGTCTTGGCTGCTATAACTGATCCTGAGCTGTTTTTATGTATCCCTAAAGTTCCAAATTATTTAGACCTGGGGTACTGAAACGTATGAAATATATCAGTGGAAACAACATCCCCAACCTTTCCTTCTAAGTTAATATGAAGGAGGTTTTTCTAATACTTTTGGGAACAGAGCAGACAGTCAAAACACATCAGAATATTTTTTCTATTTCTCACCTGGGCAAAAAATTGAAAAGGCTACAACAAATAGTTTTGCCATCTCTTGTGACCAAACTGAAAGTCTCATTACTCTTGTTGCTGGCTAAAACTATCATTTTCAGATGCTGGCGATAACATGAGAACCTCAGTTTTCATTATTAGAAAATAAAAACTTTCCAAGCTGTCATATCGAGTACAGATCCATGATAACATGATCAATGGCTAAAATATAATGAGAAAAAGCATTATTTAAAATAAAATTGTGACTTTGATGAAGAATATTAATATTAAATGGATATTAAGCATTGCTTAAGAACGCTGAACTGAATCCTCAAATGCAGTATCCAATATTCAACAAATAGCAACAGAATAGTTAAAATTGCATAGAAATCATAAAATATCACAGGGTGGAGGTAGGAGAAAAGCTACCCCCAGGGTTTTAGGTTCCTGTAACAGCAGGGGATGTTAGGCAGAATTTCCAGATCATCTCCTATTGCACCCCTTTCCCGTAGAAGAATGGAAAAACCTGCACCAGGTCTGGCTGCTCTGAGGGAGGGAAAATTCCTGGGCAGCTCATGTGCAGGTTTAAGCTTGAGCTCATCGTTTACACCCTGCAAATGGAGAGCACATCACACCATTTTCTTGAGCCTAATTTGTCTTTTGCTACAGTGTTTGGTGTTTCAGACTTAGCTGGAGAGGCACAAAAAACACAAAACCCAAGAACTCTGAGAGGCAAAATAGTTTGTCACTCATTTATTCAAGTGTACGCTGCAAGCCTCAAAAGCTTAGTGCGATATGTGCGGTGCAGACAAATGGAATTGTACTTAAACCCCACGGGAGACACCAGCATGCTGAGTGCCCAAGGATTCCTATCCCACCCTCAATTTTCTCCTTCCAAAAGCATACATTTTGTGCTATATAATCCTTTCTATACACTTGCCAGAATGACCGTGGGAGGAAACACCACAGTCCATTGCCAAGGCAGTGGCAAGGTGAGATGCTGTTTGTTTGTTCTTCTGTCGCATCAAATTGACAATGGAAAGAATGAGACAAGTGACAAAATGAAAATTAAAGGGAACGGCTTTACTGGCAATTAAGAAAACGTGTTCATCTGTCATTTTGAACAACATTAATGCGCAAACAGACAGATCTTGGGGACCGCAAGGCAGCACTAAACCGAGCCCCAGCCACCCGCTAACAACTCACCCTGCTCTGAACCTTAGTGGGTTCACAGGCCACTAACTAATATTCAGCTAAGAGGCTTTAGTAATGTAGATTAATGTTTCATGCTCTAGGGAACAAGCTCATCACAAACTGTGTTGAGAAACTCTCTTTTCCCCTCCAGGGAACGGAATTACATAATCGGTTAAGTACATTATGGGTTCTTAGCTTTTTCTAAGCCTTGGTAAAGGCAACCAGCAACAACTTCTGCTGGGGTAGGTGGGCAAGTGTTCCAATGCCCATTACCCACCAGGATGGTACAAAATAAATATATTAGCAGCATTCCAGCCGTGCTACTCTTATTCCGTTTCATTTCATCCATTAAAATGTAGCCCCTGTTTTCTGCCTGTGCTCCTTGACAACTGGCAAATGACCATGAAACAGCCCATGTTTGCAATCACACAGCCCAGTGCTCCCCCAAACAACCAGCCAACCCGAGAGCAAAGGCTTATTTGTGGACTCCTACCAGCACCTTCCCTTTCTCACACAGGGATGGAAAACAGAAAGAGAATTAGGTTCCAAAGCAACATTCATTATTAAGGTCATATCTTACAGCAGGCATGGCTACTGCAGCCGATTCTTGTTGCAACTTAAACTGAACGTGCAGCCATGTGATGAGAGATATAATGAGATTTTTAACACAGGGCTGCATCTGAGTGTTTGACAAAAAAGATTCAGCCGGGGTACAATGAACTGTTATTTATTTCCATTCGAGTTTAGCAAAGGTTGTCCTACACAACTGTGAAACAATTTTACACTTTTTAAATGTATTAGCTTTGAACTGAAACAGTAAATAAACTATTTATTTGGATTTTTTTTAGTATCTCAAAATGGATTAAGAAGGGTGTGTAGAGAGTATAACCACCACAGAGAACAATTTTTTGATGGCAGGCTAATGGGATTGCAAAGGGTTATTTTGCTGGAGAGGAGATTTTCAGATGCTTTCTCTCTAATGAAGGTTTTGTTCCTCACTTACAAAGTGTTTTTTGCCTTTCCTTTTCACCCTTTTTCTTCTTCTTTTAAACAAGTCAGGGAAAGGTGAATTGCCTTGGAGAACCATGTTGTCATTGGACTAAATTAAACCTTAAAAGATCAAAGCTTTCAAAATCATGCTGAGATCAAACTGGGACCTTTGGAAGATTTAGAGGGAAGGAAAAACACTGATCTTTGTGGTTTGTCTGAAAACATATTGCTCTTCAGCTTCTCAAAATATGCAGGAGGAACTATTCTGTGTAAAAAAAACCCTAAAGAATCTTCAGTGATAGAAGAGCAGCTTTTAGAGAAATCAGTCTTTCCTGAGAACAGGTGAAATCCACCTCTGTTCCAAGAGTCCACAGGTCCTTTCCCGGCCATGCTCATTTAACTCTCTAACGACTCAGTGGTTTTGTTATATATTTTCTCTCACGTGACCTTCTAAATCTCATCCTCCCACCAAAGACTGCTAAAGATAAAATAATGCTTAAATAAATTTTAAAAATATATATATAAATCTTCCACGGAAGTGGAGAAAATTGTCGTTAAGTCAAATACTTGCTCTCTTCAGAAAGCTCTAGGGACTAAAATGGCCTTTAATGTCCATGGGGCCTGCTATAATTTTTCTCAAGTTCGAAAATGAGCTGTAGCTGCCTGCTGCTGGTAGAGGTGCATTTGTCAGAAGTGGCTGCCCCGGCCAGCCAACAACCAGGGCTTCACTGTGCTCAGGGCTCCGGGGTGCAGGGCACACAGGGGGGCACACACCTGCTGGGCAGGCCCGTGGGAAAGAAGCAATTGCAAAGGTCACCAGTTTGGGATTTTGCCCACGGGGCCGTTTTTTTGGGGCTATCTTTTCCCCAGTGGCAGAGAAGGGCACTGACACAGTGTCAGAGGGCTGGTCCTGCCTGCAGTAAGAGCCGGTTTCACTTACAGCCATTTCTCACGTGCCTGACAGACTAAGAATTGCTGTCTGTCCCGTGGCAGCAGCTGTGATGGTTAAACCCACCTTTTAAAGCTCATTGCCTCTCACCAAGGTCCCAAGGACTCCACCTGCCACGTGCTTGTCTCAAGCTTGCAACCAGCCAAGCCCAGCCACCAGAACCCAACCACGACAGCTCCGAACCCATCCCTGCTTTGGATGGTGAGCAGCAGTCCTGGAGGAAACCTGGGACACTGATCACAGCCACTGCTCTTCACACCACCCCACATATTTTCAAACATTTGTGGGAAAACGGCTGTGAAAACTGCTGCAAAATGTAAAGGCACTAGATGTAGGTAAGGGTAAAATATTTAGCTTTCCAAATGAAAGAGAGCCAAATGAATCAGATTTCAATATTGTACAGATGCACAAATAGCATCGAGCCAAATTTAAATGTTTGCCTTCACCATATCCATCAGAATTTTCCCTCAAAAAGCGTTTATTCATAGAATTAAATTTCCTGTGTGAACATTTAAACATAATTTTCTCTGGGATTTCCCTTAAAGAACTGATGATGGCACACATTCCTGGAAAAAGCCAGTTCTGAGGAGAAAGAAGAGGAACGTGAACGTATTCATTTAAATCCTCAACTTTTGACTGTTAGTACTCACAATCCCTTCAAACCATTTACAAATGATTATTTAGACTTTAAGATAACAAAGATCAATCTGACAGTTTATACTGGAAAAAAATATCTACATCAAATTATTTCAGCAATATCCTCAGTGGATTTAAATTGCCATGAAATTCAATACAGTATATGGAATGATCACATTTTACAACACTGCAGCACATATTCTAAAAGGAATTCTGAGTTCTAGCAGTATCAATAAAGAATTAAAAGTCTACGTGGTATTTTAAAGAGCAATTCACTTATCTGTGTTAAGAATAGGACAGCAGTTACAAATTTATTCTATTTCAAAAGGCATAATCAGTAATATTGACTAGATTTAATCACAGCTTAATTCAAACTAATTGTGTCAGATGGGGTTACACCACACAGTCACATTGTATTTGTTTCATTTCTAGAATGTTTTCATGTCACTTATGGAACATTTTAGCTCAGTACCCTCCATAGGCAAACTGGAAATCCACATTATTTCTGGCAGATTATGAGGGGGCAGAGCGGGGGACAACCGGATCAACTGAGTATTTCTGAGACTGCAGCAGCCAGGTTTTCTGCTTCCAAAAACATCAAAACTCTATTATGTTTTATTACAATGAATTCACAAATGAGTCCAACAGAATGATAAATCCAAGTATCACTCATGCACGAATGCTACTGCGAAACGGGATGAGAAATCATTTGACATACAGAATACAATAGACGGAGCATATAAAAAAGCAGGTTTACTCTGTGATTTTCTCACAGTCTGCCTGAAACATAGTGCAGGCAGCGAGACAAAAATGACCAAACAAAAGCATCCTAGAAGCTGCTAAGAAATATTCAGCCTGTTCTTTAGTATCCACAGAGATGCACTATTGTTAATACCAAGGAAAGCACAGCTTACACTCCCAAATGTTGATTTGTCAAACTAGAAAAGCAGAAGAGAAATTTTTCCTCACTCTGATTTTAAAGAAAAATTTGCTTTGCTTCAAAATGTACTCCTCATTCACAGTTTCCATCCATCTCCTGAAGTATCCAACAGACCATGTTTTTCTTCCACCACTTTTTACAAAATGGCCCAATTTTTTGCAGCAAAATGTGCAACAGAGTTCTCTTGTGGAGTATCACTTCCTTTCTAGGACATATTGTCAAACTGAAGTCACAAATGAGAACCATGCTGTATTTTACCCAAACCAAGGTTTCTGAACTCCCTGAGAAACTTTCACTTATGTTTACGAGCGTGACTTGAAACACCTGCACGGGACTTCAGCAACCCCCTTTGGGAAAAGTCCATCTAAGCCTTTAAACACATGCAAGGTACATTTTATGTGAACATGAACATCTCCACCAATGTCATCAACTCTTCAGCAGCCTTAAAATTAAATACGGGCTTGAAGCATTTTCCGGATTAGGCCCTCTCTCCTTTCTTTATTAAAATGGGACAGTGGCTATAAGCCAGCAGGAACTCTAGTGATAAAGTAGAAGACATAAACTTGGAGAGAGATGTGATAAAATTCACTTCTCTACATGAGGAAATGACTTCCATAACTCATTTCAGGCTTTACTTCTTGTAAATAGTCTGGCCCTGTAAAAAAGCTGCCTCCGTATCGTTTCTGGATGCCCACCACACTGATTGCTGACTAGCTCTAATTCCACAGAGCAGGGAGCATCACGAAGGGCTTTTTGCCTTTTGTTTCATTATCTTTACTGGATTTTTTTCCCCCCCTTTGAATTAAAAAAGGGAATACAGAAAAGAAAAAAAAAAAAAAAGAAAAAAAAGGAAGAAATCAGAAAGAAGACAGATCTACTGAAGAGGCAAAATTCACACTGCAATTTCTCTTCTGTTCCACGGGCTGGATGGATGATCTACCTTTCTTCCAACTTGCCTTTGCTGGAGGCAAGAACAGTGACAGTATGTTATAGGACTAGCCAAGGTGCAGAGCAGCTGGATTCCCCAGCCTTCTATAAAAAGCCCAACAGGATGAATTTTGGTAAGATCTTAAACTATCAATTACCTTTACATAGCTCTTGCAACACTGACTGCTGAGATAGATAACCTGGAGAAAGTTCTGCTGGCCAAACACACGTTCTCCATTTTACTGTATCGTGTAGCTGTCAAAGAAGTATCCACCCAAATCTTTGAGACACATAGCTGTGAACAGATTTTTATAGGGTGCACAAAATCCCAAGGCCACAGTGACTTCTGTTAGTTTGGGGTCATTAATTACCTGTCATCCCCTCATATCAGACACTACTGAAACAGAGAAAAAACAAATCCTACCTTAAGGGATCAAGTCTTTAGTGACAAAAAAGGCACAGAAGATAACTGGAACAAATTTATTTCTGCAATAAAAGAAGTTAGGGACCTTACATTTAAAAGTGGGATGCTCTGAAAATAAAGCTTTAGAAAATTAAGAAAACAAAACAACAACAAAGAACTGTGTTTTAGAAAAGTCTCCTAAAAGCACATTTTACATTGCTGAACAATAGGAATGCACGGGCTACGGTACCCAGTACAGTACTATAATATACTTTCAGTCTTGGTCATTTGTTAGGAGTATAAAGTTTATACTCCCTGTGCTGAAATAGATAAGAAAGGTAAGCAAATCAGACACTCCACAACATTCTGGTTTGAACTTGGCTCTTGCAATTATTGCAACTCAGTAGAAACTCCCTCACCTTATTATAAGTCTATCCCATAAAGATTCGGAAGGATAGAGGGGCTTGGTGTGCATCCAGCTTTACAGAGAAAATAGGAAGATACGGTGAGATACAAAAAATTCCTAAGTGTCCTTGGGGGATCTTATAATGTCACAAAGCCTGAAGATTGTCCCCAGGAGACGCCTCCACATTTGCTGTGGAGGGCAAGTCGGAGAGATGCTCTGGTCTAAGTGCTCCTGGCTGGATGTGCCTGCCCCATAAAGTACAATTCTGCAGAACAAACAACCCTCGCTCGCAGTCAGAGAGAGCCTTTCAATCAGGAGCCAGAGAGCAACCCAGAATGAGCAGGACTGAGGATAGCTTAAATTATTTGAATCCTCTGTTAGTCGGCATGCAAATTCTCAGTTTGTACTTTAGTAAGATCTTCTGCGGGAAGCAGTGCCTGAACAGCAAGGAGAGGCAGAAATCGCAGCCCAGGGCCGAGGGCCCAGCAGCCGCTGCCTTTTGCACATCCACACTTGGTTATTTGGGTAACGTGCTGGTCAAATTTATCCGAATTTACAACAGCACTGGATTAACAATAGAGCAGGTACAGATCTTTTTGTCAGTTTAATACAGGATTATAGATGTAAAGCACCTTGATATTTTTAATAAATTTTTCGTAATTTTCTTTTAAATATTGTAGTCTGTGTATACAGTCATGTTAACAAAACCTAACAGGATCCAGGAAATGTCTTGGTATTTACACAGATGAAGCCTCTTGAATTTGTTAAGTATACCAATATATAATCAGAATTATCACACTTCTATTAACGTCAGAATTCACTATAAAATTTTTTAAGAGAGATATTCCCAGCAAATCCCAGCTGCCTTCCTTCTCCTAGGCACCATTATTAAACTAAAAGGGAAAAATGATGAGAAAGAATATGCATCTTCAGAACTAAATCATCCACATGAAAAGTTTTCTATTTTCAGGATATTACCCAGTGGAATACACTGACTTGAATTCAAGTAGAAATTGTCTTGCTGATTTTTATTTTTAAATTTCATTAGGATTTTTTTATTTAACTGTCTTGTCCTGATTTCAGACATGTGAGGCTGCTCTCTCATTCTACAGAATGCTGGTGAATCTGATGAGTTCAAGACATGCTTCTGTCAACCTACCTGGAAAAAACCAAATAAAAACCTGTTCCACACTGAAGATTCACCCTAGGAGACCAACACTTCTTGTCATAAAGGATGACTCCTGAGAGTATTTAGTCTTGGAGTGCCTTATGAGGGCCAGTGAACATACTGCTACTTAAGCAAAGACCCAGATAATCTCTCTGTGTCAACCAATAAGTAATTGCTTTAAATGTTGTTGTTTTATTATACTTTTGCCTGGCTAAATGTGACCTCACAGACTGAACCAGCAGAGGAACGGTAGCAGCCATAGATTCAGATACTGCTTCTTAAGAAAGAGAAAAGGAGAAATTTAGATAGGTGAATCTACCTTGTAGATAAATGGCAAAGCTGTTCTTTGATAGCCAGAATTTACTTTGGAGATAGATGGACCCAATCCATCTTCACTACCAAAGAGCAGCCCCTTGCCAAACAGCTGAAGTCACGGCCTGATGGAGTGGCTGTACCTGTGCCTCTGCAGGAATGCAAAAATATTATGGGTAATGTGAAACCTACGAGAGGAAAGAGATGAAAAGAGGATTCCGTTGTATACGTGTTGCAATTATTAACAGTAACAGGGGGAAAAATTCCGCCCTGACCTCTAGACTGGCACAGCATTTCAGGCAGTGACACTGCAGACACAAACCTAACCCTTGTTCAGCCAGCCCAAAACCCCAGCTGGAAATGAGACGCACAGCAGCACCTGCTGTTATCCATCCTGTGCCTCACCAGTCACAGGTCTGGGAAGAAAAGTTCCTTTGTGGGTGCACAGCAAATCACCAAAAGCGCACACAGTGAAATGAAATCCAGACATAACAGCCTATTTTCTGTTAATGAAAATTTCGTGTACAATTACTTGCATAATCAAAATCCCATTGGTTTTAATGGGAGTGTCTGAATATGCAAATGCCCTCTAATCACCTTCAAGGTATGCAGGTATGTACAGGAAAACACACATTATCAGAATTTCATTATGGGTATAAAGGCAATGTTCAACATCAGTTGTATTTTTTGTGTTTAGTCGGCTATCAGATAGTGGTATCATTATTATTATTATTATCATCCCCATGAGTTCTCCCACAACAATGTTAATAAAAGCCATTTCTCCCTGTCAGCCATGAAAGTGAGGAGTCAAGTCAAAGCACGTGGGAAGAATTGATTGCCTGAAACCCTTGCCATGTTCGTAAGAACCAGGAAGTTGACATCCATCAAAGTCTCTTTTAAATGAGCCTATCTACCTTATAAGAATTTGTTTTTAAAAAACATCTTTTCAGTCTTGGCCTTGGTATTTCATTACAGTCTGTATCAGTTCTAACAAGAGTATGATTTTCTTTTTCAAGTTAATGTTCCTTACATCATCTGACAGTCTTTACTATTCATCTTAAGAACTCCTTTTGGCATCTGGTGGAGCCAGTTGTGCCTGCCAGACTGTTTTTAATTCAGTAATAAAACCAGGTGCTAAGGCACTCAATTGACAACTGTTAATATTCAGTTCCTGTTCTTGATTTCTGCATTCTTAAGGGGCTCTGAAATTAATGTCAGTGCAGCTCCGAGGGGGTAGGTTCTGGCTACCTCACCTGCAGACATTAGAATCAATTTTCTATTCAAGTATTAATTGAACAAAGTTTGACTACAAGGTGCTTGCTCGGACTGGAATGACAGATCTTCAAACCATGCCACACCAACTCATTGACTTGGATCTCCAGCACCAGGTGGAAAAAGCACCTTGGCTGCACCCTGGGAGGGCTGGACACTGCTCCAGAGCGAGGATGCAGCTGTTAAGGTGGGGGCTCAAGGAATGAAGCCTCCACCATCAAGAACAGTAGTTTAATCTCCACTTTTTTAACTCAAATGTATCAGGAGAACATTTAAGCACTCAACAAGTTTTAGTCACTTTTCTCTGTAGTAAAGCTTAGAATTAAGCACAAGTGTTTTAGGATTAGAAATGGACTTAAGCATTTCCTCAGAAGTTTGAATAAATGAAAGCCTTGACACAGATATATATATGTATAGACATAAATATATATGGAGAGAGAGAGAGAGAGAGAGATAGCTATATACATAAAGTAATTGGCTCTATACATGAGTTTTTCATCACAGCCTCACAATGGATTTCAGGATAAACTCGAGAACTCCTCTCCTTTTATATTTGTTGTCATAAGTTTGGTCACACTGTGGAAATACTGATTTTAAAGGTAATCAACACACTGAAGCTACCGTTCCAACATCAAAAATAACAACTGCTAGCATCTTTTTGGTCTTCCCACATGCCAGTTTGGAAGCATCCAGTAGTTGCAGTAAGGATTTTTTTGAATCTGACTGAAGTTTCCAGACTGCTTCTGACTAAGTCTGGAGCAGTAAACCCTGTCACTCACCACGCTCTGCAAAGTAGCACAGGGACATGCATCAGCTGAATTCTCTGAGACTTGCTTAACACCATCCCTTATGAGAATACCCTCTTCAGATGATAAAATGGGGAAGAAGTTTATTTGTCAGAAAGAAGTGAGGCTTGCACCACAGCTACCAAGTGCTGTGGAAAGGTGAGTTTAGCCTCAGAGCTGCCAGAGACTCCCAAAGGCAAAGGGTGACCACTCATGAAGCTTCTGCCTGGACAGGTATCCAAGAAGATGCCTCCTGTATTGAGGAAGCTTCATACAGATCAGAAACTTAAACATGACTGAGTGTGCAGAACGCACAACCAAATTCCCACACTGGTGGTGAATTGTATGATCCTGCATTAATAAAACAGTCTCCAGAACTCACAGCCACTGGTGCAACACATGGTAAAATGCTGTCTCCCTCCCTGGACCCCAGGCAATTTCTTTGCCTTTTCTTGTCTCAGTGTACCACCCTGGGATTCCCTTTCCCACCAGCTCCTGATGGCAGGAGCTGAGGTGAGCTGCTGGCTCTCCTGAATGGAGTGATAACTTTCAGAACTGTGCCCCATACCGCTCAGCTCTCTGTCAGCATAAAGAGCCACCAGAATAAATAACTTTATTAATGTCTCTCGACGTTCCAGCTTGACCTGCCTTTTTTTTATCAGTTCAACCTCCTCTGTTACAGAAAAGAATTGGCCTGAATAATTAGATAAAAGACTGCCAAGCAATGATAATGCATAGTGATTTTTCTATTTAAATTCCAGGGCCAGTGAATAACAGAAACATTTGTGGTTCTCCTTAAATCCCAGCAGGCAATGAATGAAGCCCTCAACTTATACCTAGGGGATATAAAGGAGCCAGAAATTGCTTTCATGACAATAAATATCTGCATTGCCTTGTAGTTCTACTGCGTTTGGCATTGATTTTCGGTCATCTCTTAGCTGTACTTTAAAAAAGTCTGAATTTGAATCAATTTGCATACTCCCTAACAGAGTGCAGATGAGCATAATTTCATTAAAAATAAAAGTGTGTGTGGCAGTCCTCAGTCTTTGCCTGACATTCTCAACTATTCTATCTACCACGTGGATATGTGTAATCTAAATGTTATTACATTTGTAGAACTTCACTCAGAGGACTCTGGAGGGATTTGGGGGTTTTTGTTTGGTTGGTTGTTTTTTTGTTTGTTTGTTTATTTTGGGTTTTTTGTTTGTTTATTTTTGGGGGGGATATTTGGGGTTTTTTCTCTTTCTTTTTCAGTAATGGAAATGCACTAAGATGAGTAATATTTAAGGAAAGTATGAGTTTTGTTTTAATACAAATATGCAAACCTGACAGAGCTCCACCTGAGAAAAGGAAGACCATGGGCTCTGTAGGGCCCAGCATGGCTGCTTCTAGATCTTCCAAAAAAAATTAAAGCACATTTGTAGAATACAGAGCAACCAACCCCTCAAGTCTTGAGACACGCCCAAATAAAGTTCTGTACATTGCAATTTACATTTCATTGGTAGAATTGCTTCAGTTTTCCTGTGCCTGCTCCTACTTAGAGGCTCTCGAGCTTTTTCAGGTGGGTTTGACACATCCCTTGGGAGATCCCCAGCAGCAGATCCTGCCCGGGAAAGCCCAAGGCTACACGAGTCTCCGTGCAGTGACAAACCCCTCAAGGTCTGAAGGCAACACCAGCAGTGCCTCGTTAAAGAAGGGCGTGCCTTGCCTATGGCAAGTGGAACAGGAGTGTTTTCTCCTTGCATTTGCTCATCCATCCAATCCTCTGATTGCTACCATTTCTCCTTAGCCACCCGAGCAAAGCAGCAATTCGCCCTTCCACTGGCATTTTGCCACGTGGCTGACAACACACTGGCGTGCTGAGAACTTCAGGGGTCTCATACCCCTCTCGTCTCACTCAATTTCTTTTCCCCTGAAGGACAGTTTGGGAAGCTTGATACTCTAGCAGAGCTAGTGGGTAAGGTTTTTCCCCCATATTTCTGATTAATAATTAAATGCTTTTACTAACAGGACTAAATCAAAACCAGACCACCTAATTAACAGAATCATAGAAGAGCTCTGCAGTTTCATGACTGTGCTTTTTGGAAACAAGTTAGAATTTCCTATCTGAAAGCTTGATGCAAATTCCAGCCCAAATCCAGCAAAAATGTGTTTATTTTAAGAGCTTGGAAACCAGGTAGATGTTTCATGCAGCATACTTCAATAAGAAAAACTGTTACTTTCATACTGCCTTTTTGCTGATATTTGAGAATACTCAGAAACTAATAACCAGCTTTGGGCTGTCAAGCAGATCCAGCGATAATTCAATGAGAAGTACTGTTAATCCAGTAGAAAACTTGACAGTTATGTAGATCTGACATTCATTATTAGTTTATTAATATTTGATCAATCTTGTAACAGGCAGTAATCAGTACTGCAGCAGCATATGTCTAGAGCAGCACAGACAAATTCCATTTTGGTAATATTTGAGCTGGGGTATTTTTGTGGGTTTCTTCCCAAGAAAAAAAGCCAAAAAATGTTAACTTGGGAAAGAATGTGCAAGACTTTTATGGTCCGAAGCCTTAGCAAAAGGAAAGATTACTAATTACAATTAGAGCATCCGTGAGATAAATTTTAGCATTCACTAGCCTGTAACAGTGTGTGCACCTTTATCACATCAAATATCCGTGCAGTGTTGGCAGCAATCCTAAAATAAATTCAGCGCCCACACTCTTTAATTATTATCAACATTATGATCTAAATGATCTGTAAAACCTGAGTTACCAAAAAAAAAAAAAAAAAAAAAAGAATAGTTTGTGACTTCAAAGCATCAAAACCAAAATGCCGTGTTATGAAATTTTCATCTTTCCCTGACTCACAGGTCTGTGCTTTCCTCACAAGCCTTAAGAAGCCTTTTACAATATTTAGCTGCCCGGAGGTGGCGCTCCACCTTTCTGATACTTCCACATAATTAATACTAAAATCACAAGAATATTAGAAACCCTGCAGAAAAGCTACTGGCTAACTTATACAGGAGGCCCAATGTTTCCTGCAATGTTTTATTACAGTCTTGCACTCCCTTCCAAGGCATTTTATGGGAAGCACTGCGGACGAAGAAAAAGATTGAAAGACAAAATACTATGGACTATTAATTAATTAAATAAATAATATGATCAGTTTGGCAACAAACTAATGCTGCTCCTGAAACTATCAAGACAAGAAGTTGTATCAGCATCTGTTAATAGCACCAGGGTTTAAATGAAAACCAGGAAAAAATGAGAGTATATGATGGTGAAGAAAAAGCCTCTCTCTGAACGACTGTCTTTTCAATTTATCATGAAGGATGCAAAGGGCAAATAGAGCCTTTCAGATGAGATTCTCAAAGCTATCTTGGAAATTACGCATTCATAGATTTTCGGGGCTGACAGAGGCCACCACAACCATAACTTCCTGTACAACAAGCCAAAACCCGTGCTCCACATTCACACATCCCACAAATCTTTTGGCGCTCCTGAAGTTTCTTCAGTCTTCCCTTCCCGTTTACTTCCCTATTCCCTTCAATAAAATCTTACAAATGCATAAATGTGTGAGCCAGCTCTGCTGCCTGTGCCTGCATCCTCTGAGTGTCTAACATCTGGTTTGACACATCCTTCAGCTCACCAGTTGCCTGTGCCTTAATTGGTTTTTGGGGGCTCCACATCTATACAAGCGTGTATTTCCCCTTTCTCTCGGGGCTTTCTCTCTCCCATCACTGCTGCACGTGTCCTCACCAATCCTTGTATCATGGAAGTTGCACACGGCTTTCGGAAGTTATCTATTCCATTCCTCTTATTCTGGGTTAGGGTAATCTATATCCTTGTTTAAAGAAAAAAACAAACCCAAATTAGAGAAGTGCCACACCCTTCATGTTCCTGCTGTGTCAAAGTAAATCTTTGTAGGTACAGTTCCAAAGCCTGTGTCTTGCTTGTTTTATAAGGGGTGCTGTGCTTTCTTTTCCAGCTCTCTGATCCTTCTCATTGCTCTGCTCCAACCTCGCCACAGAAAGCCAGCTCCTCCTTAGCCTGGTCACACCAGGAGAGCCTGGTGACATTCAGAGTCTCTTTCACACCAGACCCGCTGCGGCATCGTGCTGATCTTCCACCACTCTAACTTATTAGTGAAGATACCACACCACAGAAACCAAGCCCACTCCATCAGTGATGTGGGTCTGTATCGATGACATTTAGAATTTCTTCAAAAGCCCAGCACACGGTCTGACACAATCTATTTTTCATAAAGCTGCACTTCCTGCATTACCACCTTCAATTCCGTATTTATCAGGCCTTGTATAATTCATACCATTATTAACTTTGGAGTCAACGTTTAAGACAACCGCGTGTGTTGTTACAGACCATAACCTGGCCACCATGGCTGCAAAGCCTGGCTGGAACAGCCCAGGGAAGGCCAGCTCCAGCACGGTGACCTCCTCAGCAAGGGAGCAAGGGAGAAGCAATGACAGCGCCAGGGCGTGATCTGAAATATCCCAAGCAAGAAGAGGACAGCAGTCAGGGAGGCTGCTTCACACATCCCATGCTCTTTGAGAATTCACCCAGGCAAAATTCAACTGAAACTACTACATGACAAACAGCGGCCTCTGAATTAATTTCTGTGGAGAGTATCTTGAACAGCATCTCATAAATCCTTCAGTGAGCAACTTATTTGGCTATGCTGATCATGGACAGGTTTTTTATTAAATTTTGGTATAGATTTTGATATGATTTAGTCTATTTAGTCCAAATTTTAGCTTTCTCCTTGCAAGAACAGAATTAAAACTCTGCCTGAAGCTGCCTCTGGCTTTCACAGCAATTTTTTAATGTGCAGATGCAAACTGTCCAAGAAAGGTGGCAGGTTGAACTGTTTTCTATTACTCTGTCAATGAGTGTGACTATATCCCCCACGGAATTCTTCCACAGCCAACTGGAGCTCCTTTTCATGCAGCAATAAAAATGAAAAGTTTCTAAAGCTGGACATGCAAAAAGCTTTTTCTGTCATGTTGGCAATTTACATTTCAATTCAAAATAAGAATTCCTTGGGAGCTTTTCCCCTCCCCCTGCCCCGGATACTGTACTCTAAGATACAACACTAAATTCCACTGATTCATTATTCCTATTAAAACAAACAATAACCTCCAATTGCTTAGCAAACCAAACAATTGCAAACAGTAAATTTAAACAGTAAAACAGGGAGCATGTTGGGTAAATGTTATTTCCCTGAACAAGGGGCGCTTTCGGCAAAGTGCTTAACTTGAATACAACAAAAGGCAATTTAATTTAGTAATACAGCTGGATGAAAAATGGAGACCTCAGGTTTAATAAGAAGGGGAAAAAAGACAAGCATATATCATCCAAAAGGATAATTATGAGAAACTATTTTGTATGATCCAGCTAAATCAAAGCCTTTAATGCTTTCTTACTCCTGTCAAAGGAGGGAGATTTAGTGCTTTAAAAATGGGGATTTTGCAGACTCCACTGCCCAGAAAAAATGATTTGTCCCTTGATAAATTACTATTGGGTTTTCTACTTGAAAAAAAAAATACACTTATATTGAAATAAATGCCAAGGAATGGCTAGAGAATTTATATTATTCACTCGTATCTGTCACTGGATTGGTTGAAAAGCGACAGTGCTATTAAAAATGTCTTCTTGCCTCTCGACATAATGGCACAGAGGGGCCATGCCAGCATTTCCTGAATAGGAAGGAAATGTATACAGCAGTCATAGTAAGCAAATCTTTATTCCCCCCCACCATCCTGACGTACCAGACTCCAAAGAGTGGCTCTGGGTGTCCCTGTGTGTGTGTATTCTGCGTTTAGAAGCTGCCAATTCCAATGAAAACCCCTCCTCCCACTGGGATAGAAATTGCCCATTCATTTTCTTAAGGACTTTCAAGGGCTCTTAAATAAATCCTAGCAAATTTTTCTCTCTTCTGGCAGAGGAGAAGAACATACACACATGTATGACTATAGCTGAGGAGCTGCAGTGCAGTAAAAGCAGTTTTTCCCCAAAGCAACCCCTCTGAGGGTCCATTCTGCTCCTTTTCCCCCAGTCCTTGGACAAGAACCGTGGGTGTCAACAGGAAGCAGAAGCACTGGGAAGGGTGTGGAACAGTCCCTGGGGAGCAGGTGTCTGTGGTGGCAGCTTCCCCAGGGGCTGCGTGGGGAGCACGGGGCTGAGGTCGCGGTCACCACGGCTGCCTGCGTGCCACCAGGGCCAAAGGCAGCACTTACAGAGCGTGTGCAGGCGGCAAACACAACGAGCCATGGGTGCAGCTGGGGGGACAGGGGCAGGGTTCCCAGAGCCACACAGGCTTGCAGGGCAGGTTTTAGCTGTGCTGAGCACTCAGATTGATTCGTGCTAATTTTACACAGACTTTTTGTTACGGTCTGAGAGGCTACTAAAAACTGCTTCATTCCCTTCTGGGTTTGATGTAGTCTTGATACACTTTCTGTTGTTCTGCTCCATCTATAAGATTTCCTCTTTTTTTGATTAATTGTAACACCAAGTTTCTAGCACGTGCAAGAAATCTTTTGCATATTTAATCGCTGACAGACATTGGCATTTATCTGTCTCCTGAGAGCAGTAACAGCTACATGTTTTCATGTTTCTTTGGGCCCTGGACAACTTTTATGCCTGCTAATGAAATGAGTATCAGTGGGAGAGCTCTGAATGCACAACAACGATCAAAAAGCAAGAATAAAAGCTTTTGCATACATGCACAAAGTTATATTTCTTTGCAATCATTCAGCTCTGAAATGCAGAACAGAGAATGAACTGGAGAGAAATAACAGAGGAGTTTGACTTAAATGCCACCATTTTTCATACAGAATGCTTAGTCTATAAAATCTTTGCAACAGAAACAAACTTCTTCCTCCTTCACTCCCAGGAACCTGCCATCACTGGCCCTGACTCATGAGGCCACCATTTAGAAGCTGCCAGAACATGAAGACAACAGCAAAAAAGGAAATTCTAGCTTTAAAAGAAAGTTTAGAAAATTTCCATCTGAACAAAGAAATCAGTCTCTAGAAACCATCACTACAAATTAGCCAAAGTTAGAGGGATTTTATGCAGTAATTTCAAAACCATCTGGCTTACAGTCTTAAAGTGTCTACTGTTTAAAACCATATGGGGCAATGCCACCAAACCTGACCCCCAGCTCTTTAAGCGTATTTTACATAGTTATGCATCATTATTCCAGGTACTAGGGTACTAGAATTTTCATTTTTACTTTCTTCTATCAAAATCCCAAGATGGTTCCACTGGAAAGCCGCTATTTGCTCCAGGGGTTGTCTCACTTTTAAATGCAGGAAGAACCATTTTATTTTATTTTTGTTTTCACTTCAGAAAATGTAGTTCAGTTTTGCAGTTCAGCAAATGCAGCACTTGTTAAAATCTAGTGAGTTACAAAAAATATCCAAGCCTCTCTTGGTAAGAAAATAATAAAAAGAAGAATCAAATCCTTGAAAGTCACAGAAAGTATGAATCATTGTCATTCTAATGTCTCAATTCTTTTTTTCATATGGATTATGCTAACAAAGCAAAAAAAAACCCATTCAATCTATATCTTTCTTGTGACAAGGTCTTCTCACAGAATTCATAATTGTATCATCTCTAGCCATTTATCTTAAGTTAATAATTCCACTGCCCTTCTAGAACTGGCATTTTGCAAATACACTACAGAAGCTACTTGAGGCAGTAATTTATTTTCAAATAACATCTTTATGTTATCCTCTGGCATGTAGGCTTAAGTAGATTGCTTATCTATAAAAAATGAATGTAGTAGAAAGTGTACCTTCCAAAATAAGTTTCGTGAGAAAAACAAATTTCTTCCTAAGAAATTCAGTTCTAATCACCAATTAGCATGCAAATACTAATATTACATGGAGAAACAAAAGAATAAATAGGGATTATAGCAGAATAATCCTTCCAGAGTTTTTTTTCTAGTCTATTGTTTTCATGTTCTTAAATCTTGGAAGAATTAAAGAATAAGGCAAGTCATTGTGTCTCTGTCTTTTGCAGGTGCTCCCTTACAGTAGTTATTCCTTAGAACTGCTTCCAAAGAAACATCCATCACTACTGGAGTCCAGGATTCCTTTCAACCTGGCAGTTACAGCTTTGGTGAAGGGCACTTGAACAGGATACATCATAATGAGATTCAGCTGGCAAGCAAAACACAAACAATTTCAAATTGTCAGGATTATTAACCTCTGGCAATTCTCTAAGATGAGGTAGAGCCTCCATCCCTCAGTGTCTTTAACAAGCAAAGGTAAAAGAGCAGAGAACAAGGCCTCAATACGAATTATGAGCTATGGTCACGTGGTCCTTGCCACTGCAGATCATGGAATCCTGGAATGTGAGGGAAGGGACCTTCAAGGTCCTTTAGTCCCTTAAAGGCCCTTTAGTCCCAGCTCCCCTGTCAGGGACACCTGCCGCTAGACCAGGTTTCTTAAGGGTTAATCCAGCTGTGTCCCACTCATGTACTCTCCTGGCTGCACCCAGCAATAGCTCCACGTCCTTGGCACCCCTTCGGCCAGCCACAGTGATGAGATCAGTGCCACCACGAGACTCCTGCGAGCAGGGAGCTCTGTGCCCCCAGGAGCGCTCGAGAGGCTGCAAGCACGTCCTGTGCAGCCAGTCCTGCTTGTGCCCAGCAGCACGAGGAGCCTCAGCAAGGCTGCTCCAGGATCCCTGCATGGGATCCCTGACAGGGCTCCATCACTTTGGGTAGAGGAACAGAGCTCACAGCATTTCCAGGGTTTCGATCTGTGCATCATTAATACAAATCAGCTGATGATTGCACTCTCGATTTAGTGATCTCTGCTGGAATTTATGGGGCTGCAGGACATTTTCAGTTCAAAGACGTCTAATCTTCAAATCTCTTCCCCTTTGATCTTAAACTGCTATGTCTTCTGACAGCCAGGACAAAGGATAAATCCACAAAATCAAAATGGTTTTCTAAAGCTGTCTTTGTCAAAGGAGTTAAGAACAGAGGACACCGTCAGAGTCTCTCTCTTACAATCCAAGATCAATTCTGCAGGCCAAATCCTCAGCCAGCATAAATCAGTGCAACTTCATTCAGATAAAGTTGACAGGATTTTTTACTACCTGTGGAACTGGTATTGAGATTTCCACAATTTTGTGAGCCTCTTTAATGCCTGCAAAGGCCCTTAATGAAAGATAGCCAATAAACAAATGCTAATAATCTAGCCTGATACACATGCAAACAAAGTAATCAGGTAAAGCAGGCTAGAATTCCAGTTTTACAAGATAATGTAAACTCAAGAAGAGACAGAAGATAGAAAATGCATTCCTGAGTCTACCACTTGCCTTTTTTTTTTTTTTTTTTTAAATTATAGCCCTGTAAATTTTTCTGGACTGTTTATTCAACATGCAAAAAAGGCAGCCTATGCATGAAGTAGCCATTGTGAATCTCCTCATTTCTATACCCATTAGCTGAAAGTATACAGCCAATTCTCAGCCTTGTATTTTAGGTCATAAATCTGCTCCCTCTGTTCCATGGGCAAATTAAAAGCTATATATCTTTTGTCAAAGTCTTTCTGACACAGAGCTCCTACCTTCACAGCCTAAGGCTAGCTGTGCATCTGGGAAAATTATGTACAATAGGCACTGACAGCCATGGAGTCCAGCATTTAGGCACTAGTCAACATATTTTTATACATGTAAAAACCATTCTACCTTATAACTTGCGCACAATCTATACATATTTAAAGGGATTACGGGGGTATGAAATAAGAAAAACGCTTTCAAAAGGATAGGAGGGTGGTCTGAATTTGATACCCCAGCAATCTTTAAAACTGTTCTGCATTAAGCATTTGCATTAGCCCCTGCATTGCACTGATACAGGCTGCAGTGTCACAGCCACAACCTATTTCCTTGTACTCTGACTGTTGCCACGCTTCATTTTCTGGTGAAGGTGTGGGCACCGCTTCTGATTTCAGCCCAATGTGCAAACAGTGTATGAGTTTTAGTTAAATGCATACAAAATTATGCTGTTTGGGAACGCCAGCTTTGTCACGTGTCACAGCAATGGCTTGTCTGGTTATAATGGAGTTTTATGGCCTTGAAGTGAGGCATTGCAGAACGGCAACAGTTAAGAAGCCCCGCATGAATTTCGGCATTGCAGAAAATTTTCTAAGCAATGGGCTCCTGCACATCTTTTAAAAGCTGCAAGAAGCTCACGAAGAAGTAATGTTAACTGTAAGACATAGAGAAATATTTATAAGAAACGGAGGGTTTCATCTAATTTTCTGTTCAACAGTTATGCCCCTCTGCCCAAGGCAGCAGCTCTTCACAGTGTCTCACTCTCCTTACACTGTGAGTAACCCCTGTTTCACACTTTTATCTGGAACACTGCTTGCCCTCCTTAGACCTCTTTGGTTTATAGCTGCCATTTTCACAATGTCATATCTCTTAAACTGTGATCAGAGATGTTCATCTTTATCCTTTCCTAAGTGATAGTGTTGTCACATAATTTACTTTCTCAGATATTCTTTCTGGAATTCCTGCAAGGCCTGTCTTATTTCCATTTAACACACAGCCATGATGGCAGTAGAGCTGGTAGATTTGATCTGCAGTTTCCATTTATTGCTCATTCTGAAACAAATACAAAGTAGTGCTACTATCCAAAAATACCTCTTATTCCTATTTTTGAATATATGGTTTTTATGCCTTAGGAGAACAGTTCACTTTCCAACTGTCGTATTTTGTCCTAAAGCAACCAGCTTTAAGATGCTTTCATGGGCCATGCAATTTTTCCTTCTCAGTGCTGATGATGGTAGTTAAATTTGAGGATGTGGTGCTGCTGTCATCTCATTTCATGAAGGAAGGGAAGTCATATCTCACTTCAGAACAAAAGTCATTTGCAGAATGAAAAGTGATAGAGAACAGCCTTAGAACTGTTTGCAGAATCTTGTAGTCAGGTTCCTCTGACTTTCCATGCTAGTTAAATACATGCCCAGGCCTTGCCAGTCTTAAACTACTTACAGACTTTTATTGTGTATTTCACACCAATTCGATTTCAAATCCCCAAGTCTGATTTAATTAGAAAGGCAACAAAATCTGGGAAAGCAACCAGGCATCTAAAACTGCTGCACTCTGTAACTGAAGTAGATGATGTTTATTGGGCTCTCAGAACCTGTAAACTCCTCAGCATCGCTGGCGCTCCCAAACTGACGGCGGCTTCCCTAACGGATGAAATAGCACACTTTTAATAATGTAAATCTCCAATAAATGAGGCTTCCCTGGGCCCAATCCACAGCTGGCACAGCTGTGTCCGAGCCATTCCCACACCTGCAGGGACCTGTGTGCTTCTGCCAGCGCTCAGGCCGGCGGGACAGCTCTTGAACACAGCAGTGTGTGCAGCGAGGATGGGCAAATCCGCAGCCCCAGCAACAAAAATTAAAAACCATTGCACTGCCAAGGCTTCATCCCGAAATCCATCTCTGCATACACAGATGGAAGACTTAATTTGCTTTAGCAAAACCTAGTTATTTTATGCTCTTGCATCTCGCGCTGCACCGGAGGAATTCTCTGCATTTCTTGGGGACGTGGCGTTTTACGATAAACGCGTTCCTGATTGCATTGTTTAGTGACCTGACACTGCCAATAAGCCTTTAGTGTGCTGGCCCTGACTTTGCTCGTCTCACCCATACTTTGTGTCTTCAGTAAACACATTGATCTGGGCAGGGACATTTAAGTAATAAACCATTGCTCCGTGTGAGGAGGACTATCAGATTGCAATCCCAAGCAAGCACAAATTGGTCTCTTTTTAAGCTGCTTGAAATGAAAAACACAACACTGGCATATCTGCTTGCATTGTTATTTTAAATTATATACACACAGCATCTTAATAGAAGAAATTATATGCTCCCTAGCTGACACATTTCACAGTTAGAAATAGATGTTAAAACGTTTTCGAGTAACAAATTGACAATCTTACTCCTGCTTTCCATGTGTGTGTGCATTCCTTAAAACCACAGCCAGAAGGGGGAGTAAAAAACTGGATTTGTAATCCACTGCTTAGACAACTTGCAACAGTTTTTGGGGTTTTTTTAAATCACTTAAATGAGAGAAATATTTTTTCCAATTTCCTTTTAAACTTCTGTTAAAGGTCAGAAAACTGAAGACAGGAAGCTACAGGAAATACACAGAAGATGTTTACGCATTTTAACTGCATTAAAAAAAAAAAAAACCCAAACATATTTGTGCTTCTAAATAGCTTCCTAATTTCTAAATGTTTCTTTTTTCCTAAAAGAGTGCAATTCACATTCACACACACAGAGTGCAAGTCTGCAGTGTAACTCTACTAACTTTAAAATCTCCGAGTGGAAAGGCTGTCAGATACAGTGGTACAAAACACGAGGTCAGGAGCTAACTTTGTGGAATTATTGCAGCTTAATACTGGGAAAGGAATAAATAAAGCTCAGAAGAAATGCAATATACTGAATATCTTTCCAAGGGAGTGAAGAAATCCCTCAAAGAGTGAGGTAAAGTGGCTGAGGAATCTTGCAATTACAAGATGTGGTCCTACTTATCTTTTTTTTTTAAATCTGTGCATAAATGGGACATTCTTCGTCTGCCGAGAATGGAAAGTTTTCTTCTGTAAGTTTTTTCTTTAGTGTATTGCTCTATTCAGAGAATAGTGTTCTCCTCCCTTTTCTGCCAAAAAGTAAGAATTTTTTCCATACGCCTTGAAACATAGTTTTTGCAAACTCCCTAACGTGGTGATGAAACTGAAAGCTCATTTTTCAGAAAACGAACATTTCCAGATAAAAAGCAAGGAGCATAAGGAACATGGCTAAAAATCCAGGGCTGTTGGCTCATTTGTTTTCCAGGCATCAAGGTTTTCAAGAATGCATTAAAACGGCACACTGTCTTAAAATTTAGAAAGCACTGTCAAAAATAAATCTTAAATATTTAGATATGAAAAACCGGCAGCAGTGTCTCTTAGGAATCATAATCATTTTACAGCTGATGCTCAGATCTGTCTAAATGTTTTCATCTATGAATGTAGAACTCACAATGTGGAGTCTCTTCCATGACACCCAACCTTGAATCGCTCACATGACTGAAAAGAATTTTCACATTTAAAATATGTTCTGTTTTTTAATATTATTTGTTCTTAAGCAGTCAAAAGGAGCTGTTTCAGTCAGCTGGGGCTTCAAGCATTTTCTACATCATGACAAGAAACAGTTTCTCTGAATATCATGCTATTGGTATTTAAGAAAAGGCTAAACATGATAGAAGAGAGAGTGATCTTTTTGTTTTGTTTTTAATTTCTCTTTCTCCTGCCCCTGCTTTTCCCCTCCTTTCTTATTCTAACTTGCACGGAATGGGCTCAAACAAAGCAGGGAAAGCAGACCCTCACACACTCAACAAGTTGAGAAATGAGATTTTATACTAAAGCAGTGTAAAATTAATAGAGTACAAATGAAATGAAAGGCAGAAATTGTGTTAAACTAAGTTAAGCAGATTCTCAGGAATGTATGTTCTTGTTTACCTTGCAGCTGAAAATGAAAAGGCACTCATAGATTTTGGATAAATTGTCATTCACAGTTACTAATGGAATTTACTGTAAATGCTTAAAGACGCTACTAAGTGGACTCTACAAAAGGATTTTCAGATTTTTCCACGAACTACTCCCAGTAAAAGAAAAAAAAATCTTCAACATTTGTTTTTCTGTGGAAATATACTAATTTATCTTAAAACTTCACACATACAATTAAGTGTAATTTGTGATTTACCTTCAAAAACTGTGTAAAGCTATTTTAAAAAAGTAAACTTGGAAAAGAGGTTTGCATCATCCTCTGACATGGTGAGACCACTGTGTTTCACTTGTGACATCAACAGGACTTGTGGAAGATCCCTGCTGTAAAAGCAGAGCTCTCCAGGGTATCTGGTCAGGAGAGGGTCTCACAGACCTCGTGTGCATAACAGCGAACAAGCAGAGGAGCAAACTTTAATCGGACTTTAAACTGCTTTAATCGGACTTTAAACTGCTTTAATCGGACCCAGGGAAGGGTGAAACCTTTGGTCCTGACCGGGTGCTGTGTATTCAAACCTGCTCACAAACCCTGGGCAGACCAGGGTCACACTGCACCCTCAGAACCCACTCACAGGAGGGACAGAGCCTCCTCCGACTGCAACGTTAACAAAAGTGTGTTAACAAAACAATTCCTTTTGCAGCACCGTGGGAATTATCTCTGTCCTGGCACCAACCATTTACATGAAACCCTAGTATGCTTCAGTGCCATTAATAATTTTGTTCATATTTAGCAGCTATCAGTATCCCTCAGCCAAGGAGTAGCTCATGGCTTGGCTAAAACTGTGCTAGCCACCGAGTGGATCACTCACTACCTATCCCAGAGCTGAATTAAAAAGAAGAGCTCTGTGAAAACAAGATTAATCTTCCCTTCCTCGTGTCTCAAAGATCAATATATATTGAAATACTGAATAGTTATGATTGATCAGTGAGGAAAAAAACAGATTCAGGTTGCATAACGCTAGGGACAGAAATGCAGTACTTCCTCATGTTCTCATAGGCACTATCCATTACTCCTGTTAGTCATATTTATACTTGATATAACACCACATACTGGACTGTAAAATTACGATTTCCTCCACAAATTCTGAGTAGAAATACTCCAGAAAGAAAGCAACAATGCACCTGAATCATAATTCTTGTTACAAGAAGGAAGGAAGGAAATGAAAACAGAACTGGGGTACCTTCTCTTATCTCCAGCCTGAGGAGCTCAGACGTGTTCAAAGAACAAATAATAGCAAAATTTCCTCTATCTTGCAGAAGTCCAGAAAAGAACAGCAGAGAAGGCAATTAGTTTAGGGAGCAATTATCTTCCCTGAATGTCTTTACAGGACGGAACTGTGAGACAAGGCTTGGAAAAAATCAGACTTTGATAAAGGTCAGTGGCATATAACCTATTTTGGCAATTACTTGTCAAATATAAGAATGGTTTAAAAATACATTGAAGCAACTCAGGAAATCTGGTGACAGGACTGTTTTAAGCAATGTACTCACAATTCTTCAAAGATAACTCTGAATTTAACACTGGCAATACTGAAATTAAACTGGGTGCGGGAAAACAAGGCAAGCAGCAATGCGGCATCCCCCTGAGTCTGAGGGGTTTCTGACGCGGCTGCGGTGTGAGATCTAACGCCATCTGGGTTGTTGCGTGTCAGCCACTCCAGGCTCTGTTCTTCATCCTTCCCCACTCTCAGCCACGGGCCAGGCATCAGTGACCTGCCGGCACATGAAGAGGGCTGACCTCTCGTGTGCTCCAGGGCAGCTGGAAAGCTTTCAGGAGGGGTTCTGCAGCACACTCAACACCCCACCATCAAGATCCTTCTTTTTTTTTTTTCTGCATTGAATTACACTTTTCTCCCCTGGAGATTTGCCCCTCTAGGTCCCCATGCAAAGATGGGGGATGTTTGGGGTCAGATTTGAAATATTTGACCCACCTGCTGTTCAAAAGCTACACAGGCTGCGTTCCCCCACCAGTTCTGACATCGCAGGATTTCATCTGTGCCAGTGGTGGAGGCTGATGGAACATCAGGAGGCAGAGAGAACATTCCATAAAACTGCAGGCGGAAAAGGTTTGCCAATTATTTTTCTTCTCATGACTTTTAGGATGCACAGATTCCTTTTGGCAATTCCCCTTGTTTTGTGCCCATAAAATAAGTTTAATAGCTGAATTTTCTTTAAGATAATCAGAGGCTGTATAATTTATGCATCTGAATAGCATTGTAGCCAGATGTAATTTTGCTTGAAGTTTCAGCATTACAGTTAGTAATGACTCTGCTGGCTGCGTTTTGTAGAATTTGCAATTTATTTAACAGTTGACTGAGCACTGACCCCATATAATATCGCCATAATCAAAATGTGGCAAAAATTAAAAATTAAAAACGGAAAAGAAATCTGTGCCTTCTGGGAAATAGGCAGCCTACAAGTGGACAGGGTAGAGAAGCAATCTCTAAAATGACAGGTAACTAACATGGTCTTGAAAGTTCGTAGCAGAGACAAACCAGCCAGTCAAAGATTGAGCTGAATTAAGGTTTGAAACACTCTCTAAATAATAGTTATGGCTTGAGGCATTTGTTTTGTCAGCCTTTCCGCCATTCAAGTCCCTCTCTCTGGTTTGCAAAAGTTGGTTATTCCATGATCAGCCAAGGGAAATATCACAGGGTATCCTGTGCTTCCAAGGAGCAGGAGAGCCTTAGGGGGAGGAGAGATAAATCTCAATTACTCTGTTTCTGCCACGGCTTCCCAAAGAGCAGGAGAGCAGTGCCAGGTGGGACGCTGGGGCTTTCTGAAGCACACTGCACATGGCAAGGGGACCTCTTGTTTTCCAGGGCAACTCCTCCCCACTCTGCCAGGCTGTCCCAGCCTTCCCCAGGGGCTGTCCCGCTCTGCAGAACCCTTCCTTGCTGTCCCAGGCACTGATCATGTCCTGCTCACCTCTTCCAGTACCTCCCACACCAGATCTACAAGCCTGTTTGGCTCATTACTTTATTTCGGCCCTGTTTATAATAAGGTTTGCAGTTAATCCACCTTTTAGCCCACCCACTGGGTGGCATTTAATAAATTGTATTCTTCATTAACGTTTCCTTCTCAAGCATTATAGATGATTAATGGTGATCGAGAAATACAGTGTCCTCAGCATAAAACAATGATTTATGGTGAGAAAGAAAACAGCATCATCGGCATAAAAAAAATAGGAAGTTATTTGAAGAACTCAAGTTAAGATGGGAAGGGGCAGATCCAGAATTTGCTGCAAGTTCTGTCTACCTCCACTGCATTCATGTATCCCTGGTTTGTCCTGTGGAAATGAGTGTGGCTGGCACTTCTCCGTGTCCCCAGCAAGGGTGACAGAGCCTGTTGGGGGGCACTGCAGCCACAGCACGACACAGTGCACAGGGACAGAGCTTTTCTGTCTGACTCCTTGCACTGCCTGTGAACCCTCACTGCATTCCTAAGCCAGCTTAGATCAGAGGCCGATATAACACACAACTTGCAGCAGGCTGCACTACAATTTGTGTGCAGTGTTGGATACAAAGAGCCATGAAAGATTTCCTTTCACAGCACTCAAAAGGCTGGAAAGATCTCCCAGCCCGTTGCCATTTACACTAATAATCCAATTGGAGTGAGAGTGTTTCTAACAAAGTTAAAAAAATGGCAATGCAATTGGAGACAGTGGCCCAAGACAGCAACACCACTTTAAAAATGGAAAAATAAGTGAAAAAAAATTTTTCCTCAAGAGTCACACACACAAAACACTTGACCCAGTGTGGAACATGCATTCAAGACTACAAAGCTTTAAACTCCATACAACTTCCCAAAGTTTCTCACATCAGTGATTTTTTTTTTTTTTCCCAAAGGAAAAAAATCCTAATGACAGCAAAAAAAAACAAAAGACAACTGTGCTAAAAAGTCATATTAATTTGATAGTTCTTTAGGAATGGGCATCTGACCCTCAGGATTCTCTGAAACAGGCTACATGGCACGATAGCTGGTTACATCTAGGCCACAAAGAAAACCTAACACCACAAGTTTCATTGAAAAAAAAAAAAAATCACCATAAGTCTTTGCACTCTTCTCTACGTGTCACTCATTCATAATAAAATAAACCAATAAAACAAAACAAAAATCCAACATTCTGATAGTTTGGGGAAGGAGGGTGGTGGGGGGAGCTGAATGCAAAGCTAATCTACTCCTATTTTCATTCTCTAGTCACATTCACTGCAGCTAGAGAATCAGGTATGCCAGTAATCAGAGTACTTACCTACTTGATAGCATTGTTCCTAATTATTTGCTGTTCCTTCCCATTAATTTTCAAACTTGATTATCTTGATTTCAACACTACTAAAAGAGTCATTTAGAGAAATAATGGAAAAGAATGGTTCCAGTGCCAATTCATTCTGTCCTCTTCTATAAATCGGTCTCCAACTTTAAACACTTCCATTTATAGCTATGATATTTTTGACCTTTATGATGTTTCCAAGCCTCTTTAACCATCAGCAGCAGACTGACTACTGTGAGATTTTTCCTCCTGCATAGTCTGAGTGTCCATACACAAGAGCCACTGCCAGAGGAAATAAATCTGAAACAATTCTCCCCTCTTGCGAAGTGAAAAGCTCGTGATTATGTGTTCAGCATTAACATGGCAAATTTAAAGCTACCAACTAAAGGTGCAGGATGTTGCAAAACCATGCAAATTTGAGGCTAAAAGAACAGGGATCCTTCTTTCCCCTCTGCTCAGGTACCAGCCCCCAGGGAAGAGCCTCTCCTGAAAGGAGGGGCAGTATATTGGGAGCAATGACCAGCACACACATGGATTCCCTGCCTTGCAGATGCACCTCTCCACAGTGCCAGCAAACAGCTTTTAAACACAAATGTCTCCTAGAGGTTTTCTATATGTGGTTTTGCACTTCACAAAGACCACAAGATTTTCTCTCCTGACACAAATTACAGAACTTCCCATTCAAGTCAGGCAGCAGCCAAGGTCTTTCTACCAAGATGAAGAAATGCTCCCTGAAGAGACTGGGTGAGTTTAAGACAGTCATCAATAACAAAAGGGGAAGGGTGGTAAGAACTCCCACCTATTTTCTATACATTTGTATCTAAATATTTGAAACCACTTACTTTGACCAAGCTCAAAGTGTTTAAAACTAGAATATTAACGAGAGCAGAGAATTCTAAATGAATTATGGAAAGCGTGTGCACACCAAAAGTCGTTAATTCACTCCAAGAGTACATGATTATATAAAATATACAGACTCGGGGTAAAGCAACATTTCAGGTTGCTTCTGCGTACAACAAAATGAACCAAGTTTCCAGATCAGGAACTGGCTTGTAGAATTGCTTTGAACAACAAATTAAGCTCAATTCTCTGCCCCACTGCTACGTGGACTGTCTGGGTGATCTGGTATTTTAAACTATTTTTTTCTAAGTTGAGATAAAATATATTGCTCCCAAACCACAGCTTTTACAGGTGAAGTGGAAAGGAAAAAAAAAAATAGAGGCTGAAAAAACTTATTTGTTATTCAGCTGGGAAAGGCAGAATTGTTTTACTCTGCCTATCGCACTTGCTGGCTGTTTCCTTTTTCACCTGTGAAAGCAGTTTCTGTAATAGCAATTCAGTTCTTGTTCCTCAGACTATGTAGAGATTTGTTTAGGCTTGGATAAGTGCCCAAAACACACTCCTAACTATTCCAGTTCTATTGAGTCTCTGAAAAAGCTCTACATGTATCTTTTCAGAATTTAGGTCTTTTTATTTCAGTCTCAGATGAAAGCACACAAAAGCTAAACAAGGAGAAAGGGAGGAAAGTGATCTGAACTACACAGAGATAAAGAATGGCTCATTTAGAGCCTGGCTGGAGTTCTGGATGAATGACCACCTTAACTTTTGCCTTATTCCAACAATTCTTCCAACAATATTTTAACCCTGAGTAACCAAAATTCTAACTTTTGCCACGTAAAAGTGGATTGTGATGATACTACATTTAAAGGAAGGAGAGATGTATGCAAAACTGTTATTTTTGCACTGAAAGTCAACAGCAACATACAAACAGCAGCGACATGAGAGATGGGACCAGTCTCACATCAAAGAGAAAAGTTTTCACCTTAAACTTAGTGTAAAACTTAAGCAATTACAATGTAATTCAAACTTCCTGAAATAAGAAGTCTCTCAACAGCTAGCATTCTAAAACACTAATAAGATTTTTTTGTTTTTGTTTTTCCTTCGTGGGGCACTTCCCACTAGAGATATTTGGGGAGGTGCTCTGGGCTATCCCCAGTGCCAACCTGTCTGTGAATGCAAGGCAAATGTCCCAGGAGTGAGCAGCAAGCCAGCAGGCAGAGCAGTACATCACGGTCACAAACAATCACTCCAACATCAATCATCCTTCAAACAGGAGGAAAAAAAACCTTGTTCTCATTAATAAACATGAGTTTGTTTTCAGATGAAATCCCTCCCTTATTGCCTCAGAACAGCTTTCTAAGAGCCCCAGATTGCTGTTTGGGTTAGCAGGTATGTCCTGCTGCAAAACACAGAGGTCTGCATTGCGATTGCTTGCATTTGAAACGGCTGAACAGCAAAAGAGAATGGACTTCCAGGACTATTCACTTATTGGAAATGTTCATTCATGCTTAAAAAAGGTTCAGTTTGTTCTTGTACATCTTTCAGATTCTCTTTTCACAAAATATCAGAGTGGTCATTTTTCTGAATTTTAAATTATCTACTGCTGAGCAGGAGGGCTCATAAAATCCCTGCTCTCCATTTACATGCCTCTGCAATAACTCTCCAGACGAGGAGAGGCCTATCTCCCCAGGATGCCTGCTCAAGCACCTGTGATGGGAATGCAATAAAACACTCTGCTGTAGCAAAGGTTTGGTTTGAAAAGCACTCCTTTAATAGCCTCTTCCACTTGAAGCAATTAAAGCAAGCCAAGTATGAGTTCCACTGTATCATTTTCCAGAAGTAGCAAATCAAACAAAATTTGAAGTGTCCTGTATGACACTAGAAATCAGCAAGTGGAATAATTCATGTTATGTACCTCGTGCACTGTCCAGAAAACATAGGAGGGAGTCAAGAATTTTAAAGCTCTTGAAAGACATTTCTGAGCAAGTCAGCCACATGCTGTACACATCTCTACTTTGTGCAATCACCCCTCACAGGAACCTACTCAGCTTTGCTGAGACAATCTGAAGCAAACTGTGGACTCGTGTCATGTTTGTGCCATGATGGGGAATGTGTTTGAGCATGGACCTGGAGCAGTTCACCCCACTGAAACCTTTTCTTGCTTTGGTCAGCCCAAAGCTGCTCTGTCCAGCCCGAGCCCTTGGCAGCACGGCCGTGAGCTACAGGAGCCACCTGGCCCTCCCCTCTTGCTTGCAGGAGAAGGCACAGCTTTGCTATTACAAAAACTGACATTTTTAAAAGGCCGATGAGAAGAGATATTCACCTTTCTCCCTCAATTCCCTGCTATGCTCCCTGTGCAGAGCACCACGTGATAGGATCACACAGCTGTGTTCACCTCTGCAGCCCAAAGTAACTCGGGTACCCTCAGGTGTTTTGGCTGGGCTCAGGTACCTCTGCTGTACCAGGAAGCCCCATAACCTCCAGCACAGTGACCTGCTGGGGGTGTTTTAGTGTGTGACACTAAGTTCAAGGCACCCATAAGCTCTCCAGTCAATTTTGCCATATGCCCTTCCCTGCTCAGTCCCACTCTCGTGGTCTTTTACAGGAGCTCACGCAGGGCTTGGATTAACAGTGTTATTTGCTTTATATGGAACAGCCCATACCTTCAACTGACTCAGGCAAACAAGAGTTGTCCCAGCTTCATTTGTAAGAGAGCTCAGTGTAAAAGAGTCAATCACCTGTACAAATCAAAGGAAAAACCCAGTGCAGCTCAAACAGTTGCCTTTCTAATAGTTGATAAATTCAAATGTAACACAATCCTCCAGGTGGTGTTCCAGGAGCTAAATTTGAGAAGAAGTTGCAACCAGAAATTTATTTACTGGTGATTGTGAATCCTGCCAAGGTACCGAAGACTGAGCAGAGACTGCAGGGAAGCAACGTAACCTTTGTTTCAAGTGCTGTGGGTGTATTACAAGGCACTGGATGGGTGCCAAGGAGAGGAATGTTTTCAGGCAAAATGACAGGAAATCCCAACAGTGTTAGGCATTTGCTTGATTTGGAAAATTAGATCATTAAAAACTCGGGTGGTTTGAGTGATTTAAATATTAAAAGAAGAGAGGAAGACATGAAATGCAAAAGGAAACAAGAGCAATGACAGATACTGGAAAGGAGCAAGGAAAAGCAGATGCAATACTTCAAATTCACACAAAAAGAGAAACAGGAACAGATGGATTTCCATAAAGAATAGAAAAATCTCTATGTTTATTTTCGGTTGAAGCCAATGGAAGAAAGAAGTCCTAAAGGCATTGAAATAGTTTAATTTTCAGAGCTGGTCTGGTTGACATTTTCTTTTGAACACCAGATTAAGTAACACAACTCAGCTAACAGCATCTTTGCTATAAATGCTATGGGGCTAAAGACCAGATAAGCAGCAGCGTTTAAAGCCTTTTTCCCTATGCAAATAAGTGCTGGTAAATACTATCAACATACACATATTTTGAGTAAAATGAAAATAAAAAAAGTGTTGACTGCTCAAGTCCTAATCCTGATGCCAACACCTGACGTACATCAGCCTGAGACTCATGAGATGATGATTGCAAAGACGTGCTAAAAGAGAGAAATAGAAACCTGTAAACACAATTAACTACCGACAGGCCATTACTCGTTACTTGTAGTAGTGCTTGAATTTCTCAGGGTCAGGATCCCTTAACATGAAACATGAACACACTGACACGACCATCAGGGCACTTGAACCTCTTCACCCGAAGCTTCCATTCTCAAAGGCAACAAAGTGACAAGAATATCAGTTCCCCCATAAAGATTAGGCTACAGGCCTCAAAGTAACAAATAAAACTTTCAGAAAATAAACCAGAGTTCAAGGTTCCTCAGTTCTTCACAGGGAAGCATCAAACACTGAAAATTTAGATGCACGTTTCAACCATTATATGTTTTTGTCATTTTAATATACTTACAAGCTGCATTATTTTAACTTCTGAAGTTTGCAGTAATATAAAACTGCACGCAGTGAGCAATATTTTCTGATTCAAAAAAGGAAAGGAAAGAAGTAAAATGTTAAGAAATAAGGGATGAACAAAATCAAGCAACCAACCAAAAACAGTAAAAAAGGAGTGAGGCCTGAGAGAGAAAGAGGCTTTGGGAATGTCAAGCAAGATGCCACAGCAGCGCTGAGGTCAGCCCTTGGGGTGCACCTACGCTGTACATCTGCAGCCTGGAACCTGAATATGTCCAGCACCACACGTCTGATATAGGCCTGGACACTAGTGAAGCCCTGGAGAAGCTGGTGGATATTCCATGGGGAAAACAGGTCCATAAAGAGCCAGTTCCACGGAAAAGGATCTAAATTTTATTACCAGTTTTGAGTCCAGACAAGTTTTATACTCTAACATGTCTGCAATAACGTCTGATATATCTGACTTAAAGGACAGAATCATAATAAAGTTAGAAGCATACAAAATTGCAGAAAGGACAATTTAAACTGAAGGTCCCAGCATTAACATCCAGGTTTTGAGCATTCAAAAGTGAGCTATGAAACACCAGAAAATTGAAGCCTTTGGTAAATGTCAACCAGGGGAAATGTGACTTAGATTATTAGAGAGTCAAAGAATATAATCCACAGTAGATCTCCTCAGCCCTGGCTAATTACTAAAGGCACCAGTTCATTACACTGCTCTAAGTGTATCTAATTCAGTTTGCTCTGCAGTTCATCTAGTATGTCTTTTTTATGTGTTCCTGCACTGGCTGTTGCCGTGTACAACTTGCTCTGAAGGTGCTTCTCAACTCCTGCCGTTTCCACCCTGCAACTCCAGAAACTGTGACTGAGGTTTGCTCAGCATCAAGCTGATTTCTAATCAGCACGAACAAGAAGGAAGAGGAAAAAAAAGAAAAAGAAAAAAAAAATAAAAGAAAAGGGGTGAGGGATAAACTCATGTTCCAAAATCAGGACCACAGCTGAGACGTTTTCTGCAATAAGTTAAGCAACTGGAGTTGGTTAATAGGAAACCATTGTCAGATGCAAATTTGAAATTCAGAACAACAAAGCCATTTAACCTATGATCAGGCCATTTAAAAGATACATTTCATTATAAAGAGCTATGGAAATTTATTCCCATGAGATTCTGTTGGTGTTGAAATTTTACATGGATTCAAGACTTAAGTATATTCATATATTCAGAGGAAAAAAAAAAACCACACACATCATTCAGGGTTAACAACTACAAGTATCCAAAAATTTGTAAGTCACAGATGACTGGGGAAGTATCCTAAAAGGTCTTTTTTTACTCCTGTATTTTTCTTGTTGTCTGCCCTGGACACCCTTTATTGACCAGCGCTGGTTAGCTGAACCTTTGCTATGGCTTAATATTAAGCAATATTGTAATAATAATTAATAATAAGCACTCAGGCAAACTCCTATCCTCCTCAATCACTTGGCAGATGTTCTGAACACAACACTGAGTTTTTGCACAATTTGTCCCTTTTCACAGAGCAAGAACAAGGTAGTAACAGCCACACACACCTCACAAACCTCTACGGCATTTAAAAATACTTTAAGGACTCCAGAGCAGCAGCAAAACACTTATTAGCAGGAACAAATATTTTAAGTTGGTAAATATGAAGTGTCAGTTCATGAAAATCTGTACTCCATATCAAAGAAAATTTACTATCCATATCTGACTTTCCAGTAGTTAATAATAATAAAAACAACTTTTTAAGTGACCATAACAAATTTCTTTTACACAGTGCATGCCATTCTTGTCACTTTTATGGCTTGGAAATACAGCAACATAATGGATATTAAAATTGACATACTCCCATATTTTAAATAGTTCTCATCTGCTCATATTTTTTGTTTAATAGGGTTCTCAAAAGTCATTCACAGCTAATTGATATTAGTTTTACTTGAGTTTTGTGTAGGTATTAGAAGGAAAACTGAAAAAACAGCTTGCAGTAATTTCCTATACAATGAATCATAAAATGCAGTATGTGTGAAGACAGTGTATAAATTAAAAATGACTGAAAGGCACAAGAAACTCTCAGACAAACATGACCTATGAGTGAAACAGGACCCATTTTCTTCTGTTTGTGCAGTGGATGGACAGTCCAGCTCTCTCTAGCACAGATTAACAAAGACAGTCAAGCAGCTTAAACCCTCCCTTGCAACCAAAAGAAAGGCCCAGGCTGTGCTGGAGTCATGCTGGACACACTGCGAGGGAGCAGCCTCTGATGACACCTTCAGAAACCTGCCTAAAATCTAAGGTACCTGCAGCTGCCTGTTCGTGCCTGTGGCCCGCCACTACTCAGTTAACCTTCAGCAGTAAACTACCAAAAATAAGGTTTCCTAAATCCACAAGCTGTCAATAACACAATTTGTTCCCAGCAGCACTCTCATCACATCAGTTGCAAACACGTCCACAAGTCCCAACACATTTTTTAAACACTTGGATTAAGGACAGCACTCAAAGCCTCTAATCTAGACAAGCCCTGGATAGAGCCTTCCTTCCGAAGGCAGCTCTGTTTGCTTGTTTTGACTTCACGAGAGCTGCCGAGGCACATTTCCAGGGGGATGATGTGTGCCGTGATGGCTCCCTGGCTCTGCGCTCCCCAGATCTGCACGTTGTCTGTTGGTAAGAGTAGACAGCACTTTCAGGAATGTGATGGCCAATGACTGACCAAGTTTAGCTTGTACAGGGACTTTAATAGATTCCCTGAGCTGCTTGCAACCCATAGGTGTCCATGCAGCTGATGCTCCTGCTCTTGGGTTTTGCCTCCTTTTTCATCTGTATCAGCTAAAGGAGGGCAAGCTGACGTGGGCCTGCTCACTCTTCAGTTGCTCCTTTGCCCAACACACCACAGACCTCTCTACCTTTACGCAGCAGCAAGTACATCAAGCCTTCTTGTGCCTCGGAGCCTCTTAATCCGAAGGAGAGATAAAAAACCTGAAAAACCAACTGCACGATACAGAGCAATACAGCAGAGCATTGGGTGTTATCACTTCCTCTCACCAGAGCTGACTTTCATGTCTGTGATCACTTTTCCTTTAAGCCCCAAACCTTCACACTAAAGAAGATAAGGAACCAAGGAACATAGGGGGGGAAAAAAAAAATTAGAAGGCATTTTATAGCCTTATTCTAGATGTTCTGCACTACTAGCAAACCAGATGCAACCACGGCTACCTGTGCTGGAAACCAAACCCCAGCAGCACCAGGCAGCGACCTCCATCCCCTGCCCCACCAAAACCACACCTGGCAGAGGCATCCACCTGGGTGCCATCAGCACCACAAGTTTGGCCTGCAACCGTCCTCCTTCCTGTCCCAAAGTTAGCTTAGAAGTCCCCAGCATTCCGATTCTCTTTCCTGAGGGTGACGACCTCGGAAATAGCTCTGCTGCTGACATCTGGAAAGAAGCTGCATGGTTCAGGTAACCCCCTCACCTTTCACTCCAGAATATAAAGAACAAATTACCTTATCTTCATTAATCCCCACTACATCACCCAAGAACAACAAAGACATCATCACACATTGACGCCTCCTATCTCCTTCACCTTCATGAAGTTGCCCGTGTAGTCTGCAGGTAACTCACGGAGTTATTGATGGCTGTACATTAAATACAGCAGGATCATTTGTTCTCCACGTTCTCCATTCAACATAGTAGGCAAAGCTCTGTTTTCTGAGGCCAAAACTGTTGAGATGTTGAAATAAAGACTTTTCCTCAAGGCAGAATACAGAAAACACACTGACAGCTGAGGGCTGTGCTGCAAAATTAAAGAAATGCTCAAACCCTGGTGTTTACACCAGACAGGTCTTTTACCTGTGATCTCAGTCCAGGTACCACATATTAGAAAAAGTAATTAGTTTATTGGAGTAATTTCTGCTAAAATATTAAAAGGCTTATCCATCACCATGCGACACAAAAAATTCCATTTCACAGCATTCAGAGCAAATAAACTACTTTATAAACACAAACAAAAGAGAACTGCTCAAGGTAGGTCCTGTGTATTGGCAAGGAAGCAAAAAACTTACTAGAAAGAGATTAAAATAATTTGCAAGGAGTGTTTCACACTGCAACATCATCGACAATGCTTGGTGACCAAGGATGCATTAAAGCGATGATGGAGAAACATTTGGGAACGTGAGGTTTGAAGTGCTTTAGATCTTTAAGCAAAATATTACCCAGCATAGAGTGCACCAGGCTACCAACAGGTCTAATCACAACATATTTAAAATATACATTCTTATTATTTGCACCAGTACAGTGAGCAGAAACGACTTGCTATCTTTCTTTTCAACACTTTTTATGTGTCCAGTTACATGTGCCAAAATATTTATATTGTCCTTTTGCCACCACATCACATTTGCAAGCTGCTCCCAATGGTCATCTCTAAAACTGAACATTTGTGCTCCATTACTATTGTTAAAATTATTACTATCATCATCATCAAAATCTGATTTTAAGTTAACTTTCTGAAACAAAAACTTGAAAAATTTTAGGGACAATATATATCTTTCAATCCACATAAGGACAGTGGGTTTGGTTTCATGCCTTTTCTGATTTTTACTGTCACCTTTTCCTTCATTTTTGCTCTTGAAACAAATGTAATATTTCCCTTCAAAATTGAAAACCCCAATAACTTGTTTTGCACAGCATTTGTCTCCTTCAAAACTACTGCAATCTTGCAAAATAGTTTTAGTGAGAAGACGATGGTATTTGGGAGCAAATAATTTTGTGTTCTTTTTTCCCAGTAGTGAGCAGTTGCTCGGGGATTTCTGCCTCATATAGATTGGCACGTGCTAAGCCACTTAACGAGCAGAGGACACGTGAGCTGGTGCACGTCCTACAAACTATGGAGGAATAGTGCCCTGCCCACTGGGAAACTACCCAAACGTTACAAATCCTTACTTACCTAAGATGGATATTTACCCACTCATTTTTCTCGTGTCCTTCAGCTGCAGGACAGCTGCAGCTTTACCTCTACATTACTGCAGAACAAGAGAAACTCAGCTGGAAAGCACTAAGTTTCTGAAAATGACTGCAATTACAGGTCAGAATTAGAAACCTACTGAGTACAGGTTGCCCTGGGGCCTGCCATACCTGGATTTGGCACAGTTTTTGACTGGTGTCACCTCCCAGCAACAATGTTTACTGCTTCAAGGTAAAAGGTGAAGCAAATCTGCAGTCCTTCCATTTACCATTTTAGCAGGTCTAGGGAAAAAGCCTTTTGACACATGGCCCCTTACAAAGAAATTGAATAAAGGTGCAATCTGTTAGAGGTATGTTACAGCACACTGCTACTTGCAAAGGATAATTTTGTTTCTTTTCTTTTCTGATTTATGTGCTTGAACTGAATGATCTCTCACTGCTCAGAATTTTTATCAGAACTGTAAAACTGGGACAGCCAGTGGCCCTTGTTCATGACCCCCAGTGCAGCTACGAGGCTTGTGACAAAAACCAAATGGTTCCAGTGACCTCTCCTCCCTGCCCATTCCTAAAGATGCTGCCTCTGCAGCCAGTGACAGGTAAGGAACTGCTCAAGGGACTGGCACAGCAGGTGAAAGGCAAGAAGGCAGATAGGAATGCTGTGCAATGAATTAAATAAATTGGAAGGGAAAGAGTGGAGGAGAAAGGAGAGCCAGGCTCTCAACGTTCAGATGTTCAGCAGGGCAGGGCAGTTCAGGGGATCTCAGCCTTGGAAGTGAACTAAAGCACAGCCTCACTCAGCATTTCCCTGCTCTCCATACCAGCACTGTGGGCTGATGGAACCACACGGATCAAATCTAAGAAAAGAAAAACAAAACAGCTCTGAAATAACATCTCCCAAAACATGAAAAATCCCACTTTTTCTCGAAGGACTATTTTTCCTCCCTTCAGGCATCAGAAAGACAGCTAAAAGGCAAAGAATGCATCGAGAGCAGCTGTGAGGAGATGGGTTTGGGAGCGTTGGTTGACGAGAAGCTCAGCCTGGGCTGTCCATGTGTGCTGGCAGCCCAGAAAGCCCAGAAAGCCAGTGGTACCCTGGGCTGCCTCCAAAGCCCGTGGGCAGCAGGCCAGGGAGGGGGTTATGCTCTGCTGACACCCCACCTGCGAGCTGCCTCCAGCTCCGGGGCCCCCTGCACAAGAAGGATGTGGACCAGGGGGAGCCAGTCCAGAGGAGGCCACAAAGATGAGCAGAGGTCTGGAGCACCTCTGCTGTGGAGATGGACTGAGGGAGGTGGGGTTGTGGAGAGCTCCAGGGAGACCTTAGAGCAGCCTTCCAGTGCATAAAGGGGCCCCGAGAGTGCTGCTGAGGGACTTTGGGCAGAGTTATTGATGAGACAAGGGGGAACGGCTTCCTGCTAACAGAGGGCAGGGTCAGATGAGACTTTGGGAAGAAATTCTTCCCTGTGAGGGTGGGGAGGCCCTGGCACAGGGTGCCCAGAGAAGCTGTGGCTGCCCCTGGATCCCTGAAAGTGTCCGAGGCCAGGTCGGATGGGGTTTGGAACACCCTGGGCTAGCGGAAGGTGTCCGTGCCCACGGCAGAGGGTGGAACAAGATGAGCTTTAAGGTCCCTTCAGACCCAAATCAATCTGTGATCCAATGATAACAGAGAGAGAAAAAAACAGATGGGAGAAGACAGAATTTTGAAATCAAATTCACACCAAAGAAACAGCAAAATCTCACACTCTATCTCCCCATTAACTTTTAGATAGCAAGCTTGAAACTAGTCAGCCTGGTGAGCAGGGAAAAACTTAAATACAAAATGAAGGAAGCTTGTTCAAAACAATTCGCTCGATATCACCCAATCTCTACACAGTCCTATTTTTAGCTGCAAAATAATTTGTATACCAGCCATCTCTTTCCTCTTCAAGAAAGTTTTCTAATTACAGGTAGATGCCACAAGACAATATTTGAATTTAGTTTAATTTATGAATTACCTTGAAGCAGGTTTGTCTCTGGTGAATTTAAAACATTATCTAAAATTTCATGTTTTATCCACAGCTGTCAAGCGAGCAATTTCCCTGCCTTGAAATACATGTAAGGAAAAGTGCTGACCCTGAAGAGAAGGGAAAAAAATTAATCAAAATCTCTGTCCTCAAGAAAAAAGAAATCTGGTGATACTCCCTTCCATCCCATAAAACTATGATACATTTCTGATTAAACTGTACCCAGTGCCAAGCGTACGGGGTGGGTAGCACTGAGGTAACCATTCTGGAACGGGGGTAGCGCCGTGCGTGGCACTGCACAAGGCACAGAGAACACCAGCTTCTCCCTGAGAGAGCTCAGCCTCCTCCCAGACAGGGCCAGCCGTGGGTGAGCGCAGAGGAGCTCTATTATCTGAGCTCTGCAGAGGTCCCCCGAGCACAGAGCGTGAGCTGCCTGCACTCCTGGAGCCCGTGCCAACAGAGGAACCTGTGTGCCTCAGTCCCAGTTTAACCCTCTGCCCCCAGACCGAGCCTCTCTCGTCCTGGGGACCCCTGCCTGCCAATCCAGGCTGTCTGGGCCCACGCGCAGGATCTTTATTCCTCCTCCTCTCCGCAGCCTGCACACAATTTCTAGCTTTTCCTTGCATTGTTAGCATTTTTAAATGAAGCATTTGAGGCCTTCTCAGGACAAGGGATAAGGTGATGGGTCCCTGCACCTACGAGGGCAGGCTGGCAATCACAACTTGTGGAACGAGTGCCTGGGGAGTGCACGCCTGGGTCCGAGCCCTCTGCTGTTACCCCTGTTAACCCCACTGACAATAATTTATGCCAGCAGAGCCAGACCCCTGAAAAATCCCAAAAGCAACTCATACAAAAATGACTGGAGAACTGCTTTAGGACTCCGGCTCTGTGTGCAGTGGTGTTACATAAACATGAGGGTTGACATGAATGATTTAGTGGCTGACCATGAATGAGACAAGCTGTCTCATCAGCACAGAACACATAACAGTGTGGGGTTTAATGAAACCTTGAGAAGTAAATAAACATCTCCTATGGGTGTATCATGAAACATTTACTCCTAATATAAATTAACTTTCAAAAAAAGAAAAAGAAGTAAAATTCCATGTAAAGAGAAAAAAATTAAAAATATTGCTGCAAATGATCATAACACTGTGATCATCTGCAAATTCTACAGTCCCAAAATCTTTAAAAACCCACTAGATCTTTAGGAGCACATTTATCAGTCAGCTTTTATCACAATAGAAATGAAGGCACGGTGCTGACAAAGTCTGACAGAGTGAATCAATGGCAGAACTAAGTATTGAAATCCCCTGATTCCTACTGCAAATATTACTCCACATCACCAACATTATCAACTGCCTTATATACGTACTTTTACTACCAAGTCTTAGTCATAAAGTAACTCTATTTCATCTTTATAAACCTAGAATGAATAACCTTTTCAGTTACTTGAACTTTGTGGGATATTTCCTATTTCTTGGAGGTAGATGGCAAATCCTTGTGTTCAGGGTAAGAATTCCTTGTGCCTGCCTCAATTTTTAACTTAACAGTGCTCACCAACAGACCATTTCACACACTCCAAAGCTCTGGGCACCATCCATTTCCCTGGTCTCTCCATCATTCCTGGTTTTTTTGGGTTTTTTTTACACAGAACACACACGAGCATTTTGCACTCCCTTCCCCAGCATTTCCGAGGCCAGACACCTTTAGCACAAAGTCTTCCTGAGACAACGGCACCAGTTTTCCCCAGTTTCTAAGCCAAAAAGGGGAACAAAGTTGAGCTAGCAATGGCTTAATTCCAGCTGGCTCTTCCTCCCAAACTTGCACTTTGTAGGAGATTTTGTGGTAAGGGAACAGTTCTTTATCCCATGCTCGCTTTGGTGTAGGTGGCTAAATGCAACATGCATGAAGAAATAATAAATAGGCCTTTTGTTGGCACAAAGACCTGATTCTGGACACCCACACAACCCATCTGAAATTCACTGGGTTTTGGGTGTTTTCTGTGTTTGCAGTTTTTTTTTTCATAAAACACTCAAAAAGGGAGATATTTGATTTGTTGGAGTAGAACACTTTAAAAACCACAATACCTGGTGTTTATTTTGTAATGTGTTCACATACAGTGCTTTAAAGTTCTAGAAAACACTTGAGGTGCCTCAAGGACTAGAAAACCTCTTCACTACAAATTCCCTGTATTGGAGAGGGCTGGGCTGTGCAATGCACCACATTATGGCTGCTGCACGAGGGAATGAACTGTTACTTTTCAAAAGTTTATCATTTAAGTACAAAAACACAACCATTGCATACAAACTCATTGCAAATGATGCAAAATGTACAGATCAAACACAAATAAATATTCTATTCCATCAATGCCCGTTTGCAATTCAGATGAGGGAAACTCTCATATATTCCAGCTTCATTCTGACTGGCCTAAAAAATACAATATTGAGATGAGACCAGGGGAGTCTCATGTGAGGGAGCAGCAGCATTCTCGGAAATACAAGTTCTCAGCACACAAGAAATTGAATACTATTACCTACAGTCAGGTGAGAAAAAAATAATAGGGGAGAATATTAACTCAAGTAGTATGAACTCAATCATCTTAAAAGCCGTTGGATAGGATTTGGGATAACCAAGATGACCAAGACTTTGTTCTTGGCAGTGTTAAACAGACAAAACAGATCCTGGCACCCACTTGTACTGATGGTGCTTTTTGTTTGTGATGATTCCCTCTGTGAGCGAGGGGAACAGTGCTGGCAGGCTCCTCCCTGCAGTTCACCCTCACATCCCTGCCAGGGTTTCTGTATCAGAGATCTTCTCCGGGCTGTGGTGGCCTCTGCTTGGACACTGAGCATTGCCCCAAGCAGCTGTTTGCTCTGTTTTCTGATACTCAGCTAGAATGGAAACACGAACTCTACCCCACTTTCACACCCCAGCTGCACCACGACTGCACAGACCTTGCAAGAGCAGTTATCACTGTGGTGAAATGGAAGGGGACAATGATGCATCACTGAGAAAATCACACCAACTATTCCTTTCTGACTCAAACAGGTTTGAAAAAGTGGCTTATTTCTCCCCTGATTATCAGTCCTTTAGACACATTTACAAAACACCCCAAAAGCCATTGTAGCAATGAATGCTGCTGCTATCCTCGACAGAGCCATGCAAGTCTGGGGGCTTATTTTTCTCTCCAGCCTAAAGGCAAAAGCAATAAATTGATAAGGAAAATACATGATTGTAATGACTCCCATAGGCATCAGTGGCAGAGGACGATTTAAAAAATGAAGCGGCCTGTTTGCTCTTGGTATTCTCTCATTATTCCACTGTCTATTTTTTTTTTTAATTAGTATTTTTATTAAATAAAAATTCCTAGTGCATAGTCTCAACACTGCTGATTTTAGATCTGAGTGCTGGTACTTCAATGTTAGACCCATAAATGCAAACTGAAGCAATCACATAAACATGGGAGCTGTGTGAAAACAGAGCTGAAAGGTTTTAAATCCAAATAAAACCCAGTCACTTGATTAAAGTTCTTGAGTAATTTACCCTTTGTGATGTTTTGGGGAAATCTAGTGATAGCCAGGATATAAACTCTCTTTTCTTTGGGGTACCATGCTTGCAATACAGTGCAAACATTCCCAAGCTCCCCGTAGCCTTGCCAGCTGTACTCAAGCTCCCCTCATTCTGGGAGCTGTAGAGCCAGATTAGCACAGAGCTATGCCCTGCCTATTTCGGTCACCTCACAGCAGCCTGCCACCAAGTGTGCTGGAGAGGAGTGTCACTGCTGCTCTGGCACAGGGTCCTCAGCAGTCAAAGCAGCTGCACCTCAGCTCCACACTCTGAGTGAGAAGCAAAACACCCCGATGTGGATGTGTTGTGTGTGGGATGCATAAACTGCTGTTCTGTGTGTCTGCGGGATTACGGATGCGTATCCCACAGACCACAGCCAATTCAAGCCGAAAGAGCATTCCTACTGACACCTGTCCATGGGGCATTCCTACTGACACCTGTCTGTGGGGCATTCCTACTGACACCTGTCTGTGGGGCATTCCTACTGACACCCGTCCATGGGGCATTCCTACTGACACCCGTCCATGGGGCATTCCTACTGACTGACACCCGTCCATGGGGCATTCCTACTGACTGACACCCGTCCGTGGAGCATTCCTACTGATTGACACCCGTCCACAGAGCATTCCTACTGATTGATACCCGTCCATGGAGCATTCCTACTGACACCCGTCCATGGAGCATTCCTACTGACACCCGTCCATGGAGCATTCCTACTGACTGATACCCATCCATGGGGCATTCCTACTGATTGATACCCATCCATAGAACATTCCTACTGATTGATACCCGTCCACAGAACATTCCTACTGGTGCCCATCCACTGGCTTTTGCTGGAGCCACACACCTGAAGGAACTGCTCCTGTAATTTCTGTCCCGACAATCTCGGATCTGGCTCACTTCTCACCCGTTCCTAGTGGTTACTGCACCTTGCCGTTCCAAAGCACTCAACCCAGTGAAGAAAATGCAATAAATTCTTCCAAGTCATCTTTCAGTGCAAGGTGCCATTAATTCTAAGTGGATCTTGCAGACATAGGTGTTCACACATTATCATATAAACTTGTCACACAATGCAATACCACCCTAAATCATTCTGAGTCTGGATATTAAGCTTTCTTTGGTTTTTTTTTTCTCCTTAAAGCAAACACATCAAGAAACACTATGGGCTGTTTTGCAAGACCACAAACTACTGACTTATTTTAAGTCAGTAAAGACTTAAAATAAAGAGAGCTCAGATGTACTGGGGGAAATGGATTAAAACAAATTGCAAACAAAGCCACCAAGAGCCCATGACATCTCTACAGAGCCAGTCCTTTTCTTAAATCTTGCTTCCTGGAGGCTTCCAGTAGCTTCTTGAGTTAAAACAAATATTGTGAGGTCCTTTCCATGCCCACGGAAACCTCCATCTTTCCACCTTCAAGTACAAAGTACAGGTTTATTTTCTGCTCTGTTCAGAAGTCACCTCGCCTGCGCAGTTCGGGGAGCTCTGTCTGCCCATCTCTGTGCCATCCTTCCCCTGCAGGAACCCTCCCTGCTGCCGGCTAAAAATGTCATATTGCTGTGGGGAAATACCAGTTCCACCTCCTTCCCCACCCACCAGCAGGGCCGGCATCTGAGAGAAGAACTAATTCTCAACAAGATCAAATTTGGATAAAACAAATCTGGGGAGTTTGTAGGGCCCTTTGGCATAGCTGTCAAGTTGCAATAAAAACCAGGAGCCTTTTATGGCTGCATATAAAACACAGAGCATACCTTCTGTCAAAAGCAAATTAGTGGAGACCACTTTCTAAATCAAACTTTTTTTCTGTATTGACAAACCCAGAGATATACACCAATGACTTGCAGGAATAGTTGCACGGGTTTTGGAATTAACAGTGCTCATAATTTTGCTTTTCTGTTTTTCCTGGGTTTGTTTGTGGGTGCTTTGGGTTTTTTTTGCTAACATTAATGCTAAAAGATTCTGATTGTCAAGAGTATTTCAAAATATATTATTATTAAATATTACCTGGAGAACTAGACATCACCTCCTTCTCTGACTGGCAGTAGACAAAGCATTTAATGTTATATCTGGGACACTATCAAAACCAGAAAGAAGTCACACAGCCGTGCTTTCATACCATGTGGATGCTGTTGCAAATCTATTATTTACTTAGTTTGCTTATTTAAGCAATTTTGGGTCAGTTATTGAGGCAGCTACATTCATACCTTGGCTTTTAACTCTACATTTGATTAAGAACTTCTCTGTACAATGCAAACAAGACAACCAAAAAAAAATGGTTGTTTGACTGGATTCAAGATGTAGACATTAATAAGAAGAAATGAGAGCTGGTCCCTTTTCAGTCTTAGGTCAAAGCAAGAGCTCGGTCCTAAGTTATTGTGGATTTTTGTCAACAGTAAGACCATGTTGTGAATTTTTTGCTGGTATGATTTTTTGCTGCTGCAAATCTTTGTGGAGTAGTAAATAGCAGAGGCAGGCTACTTTTAGTCTTGCAGAGAGACGTGAATCACTTGCAACCTAAAAAATGCATTTTAATACAGCCAAATGCAACATCATACAACTGGGAACGCAGGGAGTCTACTAAATCTACAAACAAATCTGCAAAGTAAATCTACAGGCTGAGAAAGCCTGCCTGGGAAAGCAGCAACACAAGAAGATTTAAAGGTCACTCTTTAGAAAGTTTTGCAATTTTTGTGACAAATAGTTTATTTGCTGAAAAATACACCTAACTGCACTTTAGGGAAGGCAAAATTTGTTAGGTAATTAAGGTGAAACTTGAAATAGCACTCAAAGGTGAAAATTCAGATTTTTGCTCTGTTCAATATTACTTTTCTACACTTTAATCATAAAATGGGTGCTGTCGTGTCCGTGGTGATATGCCTACGTTTAACAACACCTGAGTGCCACACTGAACTCGCTGCGGTTATCAGTGGACGTTCCCCGTGCTTGGAGCTGGGGTCTGGAGGACACCACGCTTTCGTCCACAGCAGGACTCACCAAGACAAGCTGGTGAGACAATGCTGTTTCTGAGGTGCTTCGGAAATGGGATTCAGGAGTCCTCGTAGAACTCCTCTTCCTTTTCAGCAATTTCCCAGGCATGCACATGCTGGGAGTTTTTTCAGTGGCCTTAAATAATCTGTTTGTTCACACCTGACTTCCCTGGTATCACCCTTATATTGTCCCAAAGAGACTGAGTGCAAGATTCACTGTTACACTCTCTGCCCCTTAAAAAGAGGCACAGTTTCCTACCCACTCCACAGCTCCAGCAACAGTCAGGAATTATTAGTGTTTGATCATCTTTTGTTTCAAGACCTCCATCTCTTGTAGTTTGAAATTGAAATTCTTTTGCCTGCAAGGCCCCCAGAATCTGACAGCTGACTTCTTGAACTTTCCTAAACTGCAACAGCAAAGAAAGTAAATCTATCAGCTCTGCTTCTTACAGTAATAGCATTTGCTAAGGGAGGGATAAAGAAAAAAAAGCAAGCAGTCCTGGCAATGTCTACTAAAACTACTGTCCTCACTTTTTTTTCCCCCCTCCATTAGTTGAATTAAACCTTATCTATTTACACTCTATTGAGCAGATCTGTTGAAGTACTGGTATATCTTGCTTGGATTCAGCAACTCCAGATGTCAGAAAGATTAGAGAAGGCAAAGCACTTCAGCAGCTGCATCATTTGTGGGAGGGTTGTTTTTTTTTTTTCTTCAGAGAAAGAAATATCTGCCTTTATTCTGCTTTGTCTTCTTCACACCACCTCTATGTAGTCCAAGCTGTGCTAATCCACTCCAAGAGAGGGGGGGAAAAAAAAAAACAAACAAAGAGGAATAAGCCAGTAAGGACAAGTAAATACACTTAGAATATAGAACCCTGATGCAATGCAGAGCTGTACTACCAGAGATCATTTCCTTCTAGGTTCAAAATTCATCTACCCCTTTCCATTGGCGGTACAGGATAAGGACAGGTATCTACGGACACCAAACACCTTTTCAAAAAGTCAAATCTCTCTCCTCCTGATATGTATTAGTCCTTGCTGTACCACAAGCCTAAGAGAAGCTCTTCTCCAGGAACTGTAACAGAGGTAGGTGAGGATTGAAGGGAGCAGTATTCCCAGAGGTCCTAATGACACTTGGGAACATTTCTGTGGCCACATCTAATCAGCACTGCCTTCCTTTGAGTGGCAGCATTGCATTCTCATATTAATACTCCCTTGGAAAAGGCTCTCTCCTTGTGTGCAAGGAATGATCAAATCTCCCTTCATCCAGTGAAATAACAGAGTAATAAAGAAATCACATTTTTTCAGCTAGAGAAGTCATTAGCTCAAGAGAATACCCAAGCCACGAGACTCTCTGGTGTTTTTCTTTCCCTTAAAGGGTTCAGCAGTATTTTAACTATTAAAGTCCTGATAAAAAAAAATAAAATAAAAGCTCAGTGAGTATCGATACCTTTTGAAATATTTACCTGAGATTAATAATAATTTACCTTAAGCCTTGAGAAATATTTACCTCAAATGGGAGAGGTATGCATGTGTTAAGAGTTGTTAAAGAAGGATTCAGGCATCCAAAGGGTTTAGAATTTGATGGAAGAAGAGGAAGATTTCACTGTTCACGAAAGAAGTTATTGAGTTCTCAAGACTAGTTAAAGTTCAAGACCCAAATAGAAACACATCTTGGAGACCACAGAAGAGCTGGGAAATCCGGAAAGAAAAAGTATCAAGGCAAAATAAACAGAAAAAGACAAGATTTTATGTAAATCCACTGATTTCTATTGTTAGGCCAATTTCAACTATCTTGTCCCATTCAGAGCATCTGTGAAAAGAGTTACCTTTAGTAACCAGAAAGGAAAGAGGCAGCTCTTAAAGTCTAAAGCCTTCTAGACAGCCTTCTTACAGCACAGAGGATGCTGATACCTGACACACCGACAGTGAGCCGCACTCCTGTATTCTGGGAAAAGGATGATTGCTTTTAACATAAGACAAGAGGTCACCAAAGTTTCAGGTACCTACACAGTTTGTGAAACACCAGTAGTTTTCTCTTTCAGATACGAAGTTCACTGCTTTGAGTCCACCCAAGCATAGAAACAAGGTTGCTCTCACTGTCCTTAGCACCTCTCTTCTCTGCAGCAGCCAGGGCGTGCAGAGGGATGGAACAGTTCCAGCCCAGAGCTGAGCAACCTCTGCTAAAGCTCAGGGCAATTCCTTGGCTCTTACGTGTATCTGTCCAATCCTGAACCTTCCCACGAAAGGATCTGCAGTTGTACAAATGTTTAGGATCTGAATTCTCCCATCCCAGTGGGAACCCTCCCACAGGTGAGATCTGGGTAGCTTTCTGATCAATTCCAGACCCATTGCTGTAGCCCACACTTATTGTTCCTCTGTTTAGCAAATTCAAGGAGAAGCTGATGCTGTTTAACAGACAGCAACAAATAAGAATATAGGTACTTCTTTTGGACTGGACTTGAGGCCCATCTATTTCAATAAGATGGCTCTTAACAGCCCTCAGCATTAAATACTTCAGGAGAAGCAGCAAAAGCTGTATTAGGCAGATAGCAGATAATCCTCCCTCGGAGTGGATCGCTTCTAAATTCTCAGCAGAATCAGAGAAAAATCCCTGAACACTGGAGTTTAAAATCCTCAGGGTTAAATAAAATGGTTTTCAGGAAGCTCATAGGTTGAAAATAAATAAAAAATATATTTACCAAATAAAAAAATGTTTTTGTTAAAAAATCAGATTGTCTTGTGGGGGCGGAGGAAGGAGGAGGGAAAGAGAAAATACATTTCCTCTCTACTGATTCATGAGATCTACTGCTGATTCTTTTATTGTACTGAGGATAAGACAGAAAAGATTACTGATATTTCTTTCCTTTAGTGCTAGTGTTTCTGTGTGTGCTGCATTGCTGTGTTGAGTCCAAACATATCAAAGGTGTTTGAATCATTAATATCCTACTCTAAGCCACTAAAGAACTGTTGCATGCCAAGCATAGAAGCACAAGAAGCCAACTCATTCATAAGCAGAAAGATTTTTTCTTCTCACACAGATGCAACCAAAATCCATCAAGACAGCTAATTGTAACTTAATCTTGTCAATTCTATGTGCAACCCCAATTTGAGGTATGGCTGGAAAATGTGCAGAAGGAATAATGACAGGGTGTTTCTGGCCCCCTCTGGGATTTAAAAACCAGATTCGGTGGTATTAAACAAAGTACCATAGCTACATTTGCTAAATCAAATAATTGGACTAATAAGGACATCTGGAAACAGTTGGTATCAAACAACACTCAATTTGTGTTTCCTTCGTGACCTCAGTGCATGGCTGAAACAGGGGCACTGCTGTTTGCAGCACCAGTGCCAAGTGCTGGACACACAGCAGGGGAAGCTGGGGAGAAGAAGTTGGGGATAAAACTGGCAAATCTATCTAAGCATTAATAATGACACTGATTCAAGGTCATCACGCCATTTAATGAGAAGAGATCGTTTTGCCGTTATTAGCGCATTAAGAACTGCATTTAAGCATATTCTCATATTAGACTTGGTGATTGGTGTTGCTCAGAGCCATTAAAGCCTCTTGGTGCTCTCAGGGTCCTGGCAATGGAACCCTTCTGGCTGAATTGCACTGTTGTTTTTATTATTTTGGGGGTGTGTGCTTTTTTCATTTGCAGACAGATTCAGCTCCTAGGATGAGTGTTCCTGTTAAAACAAGCTTTATTCAGTTCAGTTTCGCTGACTGACTTACCATGGCCAAAAGCTTTAAAAACTGAACATCTCTTTCAACTCAGAACTGCTTTGGTGGAATCTCAACAATTGCCAGATATTGCAAGATTAACCACTGGACTATTAAACAAGGACTCAAAGGACATGGGGTTTAGTGCACAGATCTGTTAATTAAAAACAAAAAAGCTGGATATGTAACAATTATATTTCTCCCTCATCTACTATATAAAAGGCTACTAACTATTCTTTGGAGCCCGTTTCTGAGGGCCTTTACAAAGGGAATAGAATAACCATGAAAGTACTATTAGCAGAAGTCAGCTGAGCTAATAACAGAGCTGGCTTTTATACAGTGGGATCTAAGAAGAAATGGATAAACTTTAAAAGCAACTAAATTTAAGACAAGTAATTTAGTATACTTTGCTGTTCCTATATTGATTTTTATAATCTAAAATTTATCCCTTTTCCTCACAAGATAAAAAATAGCCTCCTGTTAATAGCCTGAATTTTCATAAATTTCATTGCCCTGGAGTTCCAGGCTGCTCCTTGACAACTTCTCCATTAGTGTTCATCCTTTTCTGCACAGAAAGGATCACAACTCCAGGTACAAGATCAGACTTGTTTTCTAAGAGAGCTAAACTCCCACAGATCACTTAATCCTGTCAGCAGTAACACTCAAGAGCATACAGAGTACCATTCTGCATGTTATTTTCACATGATCTCTCCCAGCATCAAAACTAAGTTTATGCAAGGGGAGAAAAACTGCAAATCCACAGGCAAAAGGAGAAGTCATGTTCTGCAACACATTAATAGCTCAAGTGCTACTTGAAGATGATTCATTCACCTTGAATTTTGACTTCACATTCTTTACAGTTGTCAAAGAGACTGCAGTGTACTTTGAGACTAATTTCAAAAATTCAACAGCTACTTAAAAAAAAAAAAGGAAAAAACAATAAAAAGTGCAACCACTGCCTCCCTCTTAGTAAAGCAGTTAACAGTCTTTCATAAGATTACTTTATCCCATATGCCCAGCCTTGTCAGATTCATAATCCTCTCCGTGTTAGGTACAGGATAACATCTGCTTACATTGCCAAATTCCAAGCCAGCACCATGAGGCTGGGGCTCCTCTCCTGCAGCCTTCAAAGCCCGATGTAAGGGCAAGAGCAGGTGCAGCTCCTGCGGGCTCTGCTCGAGCACTTCTCCTCTCCTGGGGCTGCCTCCCACGCTGTCCCCAGACACGCGTGTTAAACGGCTCCAGCGTCCACACGCCTGAGACAACTGACTTTTAGATCAAATCTAGTTCCTGTTCTCAGCTTTGCTCAGTCGTTCCAGTTCTGCCTGCATGTGCTGGTGTTCTCCTGGCGAGCACGCTCTGTACTTTGATGACACTCTGGGCTCTACAGCACCGAAATAAAAGAGCGAGCAAAGGCAAGCATTTCCCCTCTCAGAATCTCGGGGATCCTGCCCGTGGCCACTCACAGCAACCTTTCCTCACCCTGGCCCTGACACCACGGAAAAGTACAGAAGGAAGGGATTCTTATTAAGGCCTGTGACATGCAGCTTTCATTAGCGAAACACTGAAGGAGTTTAAGAGATTTAACAATTTTCATAGCACGGGAATTATACCCATACACACTCAATTCACCTTTGAAAAGAGAGACACCGTAACCGTACAGCCTAGAGACACAGGCTGGATCAAGCAATGTCAGGGAACATAGTATTGCTTAAGTAAAATTTAATGAAAAATATGAGCCTCAAGCTAAACACAGGAACTTGTTATCATCTCAAAAAGAAATGGAATGCCAGGAGTTAAAACACAGCGAGGTAGAGATCCTCTGGTTGTTGTTTGTTTTAAATGTAACAAAAGACAAAAGGATGCAAGAGTGGCATCAAGCTGCATGAAGAGAGGAAGAAATTAAGAAGAAATCATCTAACTTCTTTCCTGTGGAAGAACAGGCCAGTAAGACACACCTTTCAGTGAAGAGTTGCATGATGAAATTGTGGGGGAGCAGCCTTTTATTTGGGATTAGTAGTAAAAAGCTGCAATCTAGACAGTTGAGTCCATTACCAAGTTTTCCCCAAAACTGAGCAGATTGCAAAAAACTCAGAGTTTTTGTCTACATAAAAGGACTAATGATAAAGAAAATGAGGTGCCTGAGTAAAACAACAAAATGGAGCAGTTCAAGCCTGGAAAGGCAAATATTGATACTACCGACAGAAAAAAAGGAATTAACTTGAGATCACATCAGCTCTTTTGCTACCTCATAATATGCAAAGCCAGCCCCTTTGTCCACGTAGCCTTGATTGTGCACACAAGGTCTGTTAACTTCAACTCTTTACACTATAAACTCACATTATCTTCAACGGGGCATTTATCTCCACAGATGTAGTATTCTGGCAATAAAGCCTGCAATTCAGAGTTCCGGAGTTCTGATGACTCCAATAACGTATGTATTAAGTTTAGGAGTGGTGTAATTCTTTGTAGGATTGGGACCCAATAGTAAAATCTCCTCGTGAAAGAGACAGTTCCTTCCTGTGTTTTTATACCAGAGCCACGGTCTTTATTGCAGCTTTTATGAGCCACTATAATTCAAAATTCAACTTCCCTAGATTGCAGCTTTTTCTTTTTTCCTATTTTACTTTTGCATTTCATTTCACATGAATCTACAGTGAATACGAATGACCGTGTTTGCCATAACAAAGGAAAACAAAGGAGCACCCTTGTCTGCAGCAGCGACCATTTCTGCCTGGATTGCCATTGATCCAGTGATATTTTTTCGCATCCATCCCTCCAGATTTATTCTTGAAAAAGCGATAACCAGTCAGAAGAGTTATCACCTTGTCTCCTTGTGGAAATGCATTGCCACCCGAGCCACAACTCATACAGCAAATATCAAGGCCAGCAGTGGAATATCTCTGAAACTAAGGTAGGAACATTTCACCTAATGACAAAACAAAATCCACAACAAAATCCCATTACACATTTCTTGCTGAGATAGGTTTTTTCCTAATAATTTTTGCTCCAAAAGCAACTGGAGTCCATGTTGCTCACACCTGCATAATGAAACAAATCAGACAAAAACTACTCTTTCCTGTGGCCGTTATTCACCCACAACTTGCATTATGGATCACCACGTTTCAGCAATCAGCAATGTGCTCTGTGTTGAACATTTGTTTCAAATGGAAATAGCTAAACCAAAATCAAAGGAAAGTGTTATGTCTTTGATGTAGTTCCATACATTTGTTATGCTGCGAGGGCTAAGGCTGCTAGACCCAGCTGATGTCAACGGATTGGTTAAATCCTCTTTCAGACTTCATGGAAGGAACAATTAAATCCCTGTAGATACGGCCACAAACGCTTTAGCGATGCCACATTTTCCCAGCTATTCCATTGCCTGGTTTGTTCCCAGTGTGTTTCTGGGAGACGCCCTAAAGAAAAGAGCTGGGACCAGGATCTGGAGATGAGACAAGGTGAGCTCTTCCAAGGTAGAGGGTTAATCACTCTGTCGGACTGGGGTACCTGAGCAAGGTGACTTCCTGGTTGTTCTTCCCTGCTGTGACCAAAAAAACACCACCACATGCTGTCTGTGGGAAGGAACGTCACCGTATCTGACTACTAGATACCAAATTTTGGTGATGACTTCAGACAAATAATTAAGTTTTGTGATTACATCATAGCTCACCTAAAACTTACAGAATAAGACCAAAATATTTGCCGGCCCATATATGTCACAGCAAACGTGAATGTTTTCATGGGCAGAAGGAATGTGAAGCTTGGGAAGCTGTAAACTCTTCAAAGGCAGATCAGCTCCTGTCAGTCACACAGCATTATGATGGGGTAGAAAAAACAAAGAAAATCCCCAAACAAACCAACAAAAAACCCCCAGCAAGCTGTGTAGGCTTTTCTAGGGGAAAAAAATAATAATTCACACAAGCGGCATAATTGTGTATAATATGTAACCACAGGAAATAACTACTTTCCCATGTTCATCCATTCAGAAAGGAGAAAATGGAAGTCACTCAAGCTAATCCTTGTCAGACTTGCACAGACTGCCTCCTGCTACAGCAGCTCTGGTTTCGTGCTGCCAGCTGCGAGCGCCGCTGAAGCACTGCCCTGAAACTCGGGTTTAGCTGGGGCACGTGGGGCCGGTGCACGCAAATGGAAAACGCCTTTCCCACACGGCGCTGCGCTCAGCATTCGGAGGGCTGGAAATATTCCAGCTCCAATGTGGGAATCACTCGTGTTCCCTCAGAAAGGAGCACCATGGGGGTACGTGAAATAATGAAGGGTTTAGTTCGAGTTGATTAGGCTCCCCCGGTCATCCTGGGGAACGACACCAGAGTAAGGGGGAAACTCGAGCATGTGAGCTACACAGCCAAACAGGAAGAAAAGTTAAAGCACATGAAAAACAGATATGTATTGTGGAGCTTTAAAACCACTGACAACCCAGATCAATATTTTAAAGAAGCTAATATATATAAATACTATTTCATTTTTAGTTTGGTTTGTTTGGACTTTTTGATTCTGTNTTTGTTTGTTTGGACTTTTTGATTTTGTTGAGTGAGTTTTTTTGGTTTTGGTTTTTTTTTTTTTTTTTTTTTTTTTTTTTAATACAACATCAGGGATATTTTGTTTCACTCCAATACAGAACCAAGCCAATTTTGAAGTGTGAGAATCTTTCATATATGGAACTTCCCCTACCACAGAGCTCTTGTCTGGAGTATCACAGTGCTTCAGAGCTTGGGATCTCACTAGAGCACCCAGTAAATGGATTAAATGGATCCATTAAATGGAGTTGGTTTTGGTGCTTCATAATCTTATCTAGACAATCAATACACACTTGCTTCTGACACAACTACTTCATTACAGAGGCTGCAAATGCTTTTGCACCAGGGCTATACTATCTACAAATGCCTCGCTCACTGAAGCATTTCTGCAGCTCAGGCGTAGCTCGTTAGGAGTGTCTTGATCCTGGCCCACAGGCTGCAGAAAATCCTGCCAGTAGTTGTAGCTTTCTCCGTGAGTTTCGTACGCTTAAAGCCAGAAATCACTGAGCAACACTGCCAAGAACTCGGTCAGGATCAGCTTGAAGGTCTAGATTGACAAGGGTTTTATTTTTTTTTTAGTGCAATTTTAAAAGGGGAGTTTATTAACTGGTATTTTTAAGCTAGTTTTTTTTTTGCTTGGTTGGTTTTTTAAACAGCTTTTTTTTTTTTAAATAAAATTATTGCAGAGGAAAATAACTTGCAGAAGAAGTTAAAGAAATAATAATTTGAGTTTATGTGGTACTATGATTTATAACAAAATGTAAAAAGTGCTCTTGACATGGGAGCAGTTGAGCATGCCATAAGAGCCACACGTTCTCTCAATAGTGATCAGCATGGTCTGATAAAAACAATTCCTTCACACACAGAAAGAATGAACTCAAGAAAACAGCTAGGCAAAATAATAACCTTTAAGTTATGTACCCACAGGAGAAGTAAGGACAAAAAAAAAAGAGAGACACCATCTCTCAGGTAGTTGAGAAACAATCTGATGGTATTGCAGATCATTTGCAACACTTTGAAGAGAGGGTCATTTGGGCAATAGCTCTGTCAGTGTATTGAAAGAATTAAGATGAACAAAGAACGCTGTTTTTCTATTCCTGTAATGCACAGCTCTCCATTTGAAACTGCATCTGAAAAACATTCACTTGTAACTGTTCACAGCTCATGCATCAGCAAAATCCTGCAACAATAAACAACACGGAAGAGAAGACCAGCTCCCCTCCCTTGGGAAAGGTTTTTGGTGGGTGCAGGGGGGAGTCCCTTCGAAGGCTATTTAATGCTTCAGTGCATTTATCACTTTGAAGAGGATTTCACTTCTAATTTTCCAACTATGGAGGTGCAGCTTTCTTAAAGCTGGAGATGTTCTTGCTTAGCTATCTTCTCTGCTACGTATTTCATACAGAAATTTTGACTTGGCTACAGCCTCAAGCCCTTTAAACCCTGCGGCACTCAGGTGCCAATTCCTATTGCATAATCTGAAAGCAAAGCTGGTTCACATATGAGGAAGCAGATCTGTGAGAATCTAGATTTTTATGACCTCTGTTAACTGATGCGCACTGGAAGATGCCTGCTTTTCTGGTTTGTGAGTCCTCAGTGTGTGCACGCACGTCAAGAAACAGTGTTTAGTGCTGAGCTGCCCTGTGTATTAAAATAGCCATGTCCTGGAAAAAAGAATATTTCCATCTTCTCTTTCCAAACCTATTTTTTTTCTTCATGGTCACGTCAAAGAAGAAAGCAGCACTTCAAATGTCAGCACAAGGAATATATCTCCAAACCCGGATTCACTCCATTAGGGACATAAACAAACTCCTAGTGGTTATTATAATATATTTCACTTAGCAAGTGGATACCTCGGGATCACCAGGTTAGTTACTGGGATCACAAAAGTGATTCATGCCTATTACCCTTAAACCTGAATTCAGAAAAAAGTATCTTGAATTAAGAGAATACTGAAGTTAACCAGAGAACCACAATGTAACTCAGACTGGAGGGGCCCCTCAAGATGTCATCATGATCCAGCAGAGGTAACTTCACTGCTGGATAAAATTGTTCAGCTTTGTTTAAGTTTTAGCTTCTCTGAGGATGAAGATAATTTCTAAGTTTACCCTTAATGAAGTACATAAAGTGTATAAACAGCCAAGGGATTTTAACTAGAATTTATAAGTCAGGAGATTTTTTTCTACATAGTAGTTTTGACTAAAAGACCTTACACTACCCCATACTTTGTTTTAGGTGTCTATATTGTGCTTTCAGTGATTAACGAAAGGAGAAAACGAAAATTGCATCCTGTCTTAAGCTTCCAAATCTGTGCACACCTCTAATAATCTTATTTCATCGGATTTTCTTTATTTAGCTTCTAAAACTAAAGATTTGCTACTATTGCATAAATCAGAGCTATCTATTTTCCTCTTGCAACTAATCAACAATTGGGTAAATCTGATGGAAATAGGTTTGTCTTACATTTTTCTTTAGAAAATTATTTTGTAGACAAAGAAGCACAAAACTTCTGCCATGCCATGAGCCTCTCTTCTAGAAAATGGAAGAACGTCCTATCGAAGCTGCATAGAAATGATCCTATTATATGTGAACCGTTCAGAGCACAGTGGTTTCCTAACAATTAGAGCTTTATGTGTTTTGTTCACAGCTTATATAAAAATTCTCAATAGACTATTTGCCCTCGCCTTCTCCCACAGAAAGTTTGAAAAGACATCAGTAAAGATTCTTTATGGCATCTAATTTATTCTCTTGAAATTACCTGCAATTCCTTAGTAAAAGAGATGTTTTCAAATGAATTATCTCTCTGCCAATTACAACCTCTCTCATCACATTCTGGCTCTGCAAGAGCACCAACATGACAACTTCTCCTAGCTAGGAAAAAAGGCAATGTGTCTTTTTCTTATGGCAGAGTTTGATTTTGTTTCCTAAATTCACAAGTCAGCCTTTGTGAACGGTATTCAGAATTCAGGTAGAAGTGCTTTGTCTTACAGTCCTCTCTAATACACCTTTGAAGGCCACAGAAGCGTGGAAATAGGGAGATGGTGGTGATCTCCCTCCCATAAAGCAGCTAATTACATGATCATCTTGAACTCTCTGAAGTCAATTACTGTAATTACTGCAACTGTTGTGTTGTCATATTTCATTTGGAACAAACTTGTAGCATGAGAGAAAACTGCCAAACGTGGTGCTCCAGCCTTTCCCCACTCTACAGCAACGTGTTTGAGATGAAAGCTCTGTCCAGCCCCTCGAGTGCCCGCGAGCTCGAGAGGCACAGTCCCTCGTGACAGCGACCCTGCTGATGGGAACCCCTGTGAAACGGAGCAACGTTCAGCACAGGCACAAGGCTCAACTCCAGAGTCTCAAAGCCAGCCCCAGCAGCACAGAGACTGCAGCAGAGGAGGCAGCGCTGTCCGGGAGGCAGCCTGAGAGCTCGAGACACTTGGGTTTTAAACTCCACTGTACCAAGAACAGCTTTGCACAGAGTCACCTCACACAGCCCCTTCCACACCCTTCTGCCAGAGACCCACACCAACAGGACAAACTCAGCCATCACCGCAGGCAACCACTGATCCCGCTGGAGACAAACTTCTCCGTCCTCAAGAGGTTTTCAGGAGTTTGCTTGGCTTAAAACAAAGCTTGAATAAGAAAAACATTATAATACAAGGTTAACCTCAACTTCATCCTGATGGAACTGTTCATCTGTCATACAAAGATAGGTATATCCTCCATGGACTGCTTTTTTTAAGGGCACATACGCAAGTTATTTTCTCACTACAGTGAAGTTGTCCAAATAAATCTCTTACAGGCAAGTAATAGGAAATATTTCAGCTCCAGATGACTACACTCGACTATTTCCCAACCTTCAGGAAAGCCAGTAAATGTCTAAAAGTATTAGCACTTTGAAAAGAACAAAGAGAGAGAAGTTTACAAAACACAGCAGTAACAACCCCTGCTTTAGCCCTCAGTTCTCACTTCAAACACAAACTCTTCTAGTACTCATTATCACACAAAACGTGCCACACTCTATTGCAATTCTGAGTTTTGCCTCCTCGAAACAGGATACAGATGGTGATATAGGCGGTAATTTTTCCGTGCTTTAAGGTGCCATAAATATTTAAGCCTCTCTCCTGTAACTGCCTACCTCAGGAAAGGCTGGGCGGATTCTCCAAGGAGCAATAGTGAAACAGATAAACTGTGAGCTGTGCCGAGGGACCCGCAAGCTGCATTTTGATTTTAACACAACTGTGGTCACTTGAAGTTTGCTGGGACCATGTACATAGAGCCTGGCAAAAATTCTTTGAAAAACTGTTGCACAGAGCATCCTTTGTGCCCCATCAAGCCCTTTAAGCACTAGTCCTTACTGAGGAATAACACAACCTCCCAGGATAACTGTGTCAGCCCAGCACAGGCTATGCAGACACTTGGGTTTGACACCATTCACCTTCAGCATGTCAGACCCACGCCAGTCAATGTCAAGATAGAGCAGGGCTAAAACCCTTCTTGTGTCACAGTTCACTTCTTAGTCCCTGTCTTCATGTGCAGCAGGTGTGTCAGACAGGCAGGATGAGGCAATGGATGTCAGCAGGGCTTCACTTGCAGATGGCATTGTCCGAGACTAACGAAGAACATCATTGTGTAAGGAATTATAGAGAAATCTAAAAATTGGTAGAGTTTTTCCTTGTGCTGACTTGAAGTGATTCAGGATTTCATGCTTAAAGTCTCAAAGGTAACATAAAATATTGAGGAAAATATTCAGAACCATTGCAAATTAACAAATTCTGTCTGTAATGTTAAATGAGGCAGGCAGCATTACTGCTTTTCCTAAGAAAACTCAGGAACTTCATCTGGCTTTTTCTACTACTTCCTGACAACACTGGCAGTAGAAGGGCTACTTTTTTGGTGGTGTTTTTGTCCTTTTCCATATCACCCTTTTGAGATTACCTAACTGCTAAAGAGAGCGTGTGAACAGATAAGGACAATGCAGCACTTTTATACTGATACGCATGATAAAATAAATAGTTTTCATTCCACAGAGTCAAATGTATTCCATGTTCTCACAATGCCTACTTAATAGTTTTGGGACTGTGTGTGTGTTTCCCTTAGAAGAGAAAAGCAGAATGCACTACACCATTTTTTTTCTCCTCCTGGATCTAATTATTCTCTAATTTAAATGCAAAGGCCGATCCAGGTTGCTCCTGAGACTCTGTGGGACTCTATTAGGATCTTTTACATTAAGACTTTTTATGATAACGATTATATGATAAAGAGCATCTGGAGTCTAACACAATATTAACACTATTTCTTAAAGGTATAACCCTATTTTTTCCCAATTTAACACTCACCTTGGCTGCACTTACACGGCCTGGCTTAAGGGAAGAGTAACATTTCTTCCAAGGAGCCTGTATCATTTATGACAATATCAGAAAAGCCTGGTGAGAGGACAGCACCAACTTTAACACCTGTTTGACACAAAGCTCTGCATCTTCAGGCTCACTTGAGCTAATTCCCTGCTGTTCCAGTATCTTCTGCACAAAAATGACTTGCTATTTTGCTTATGTAATTTGAAAACTAATATTATTAAAACCTTGAGACAGCCCCAAAAGAATTCCCCGGTGCACGTGCCGGAACACAGCATCACATTGCAGCCCTTCCTAAAACCTCCACGCCCAGCAGGGAGACACTGGTGAGAACTGCGTCAATTTGTGAAATGAACACGGCAGAACATCCTTTGTGGGAACCTTTCAGCTGTCCTGAGGAAAGCCGAACACATCCACGACCTCAGAAATCAGGGAGTCGGGTAGAACTTCGGAAAGGTGAGGTTCTGTTTTCATTAAGCAGATTCCCCAGAGTCTGAGACCTTAAAGACCACTCTTTGTTGTTGACTGTCAGTTTAGGCTTTCACTCTACTGCACCGTACTACAATTCAATGGAAACAGATTCTACTGCATTGAGAACAATCTCAATTTTTTACTTATAAGTAGGAAAAACGCCAGAATTATGATAACATTATGATCTCCTTCTGCACACAAGTAGCTTACAGATAAAGAAACAAAACATTCAAGGAAGGAAATGAAAGACAAAAAACCAGGATTTTCACCTGCAGTGTTTAAAGTCCCAAAGGTTCATTGATTTATCCACAATTTGCTTCTTCCTATAATTCTCTCATATATTTCATGCCACTGCACAGGTATCTATCTATGTACCTACCCAATTAACAGAGACGAGCACTTAGAAGATCAGATTTTGAAAGATCCAACTTCAAAAAGAGCTTGAAACACGCAGTTTTTACTCTAGATGGTTGAAAAGGGCTAACTCCATTCCTTACTCTTTTTTCGAGTACAGTGCAAACTTTTTGTTTCTCTTTTTGATTAAATATTAAACATATGTGTGAAGGAAAGTATCAGGAATACGAAAACGCTTTAAGAATTTTTTTCTAATCATTAGATTACACAACTTTAATAATTTTATTACACTACCACACTACTGCAACTGCACCATATCTGTAAAGAGAGCAGCAGGATAAAAGAACAACAAAGGCACCTTGCATTTTCCCATGCTGAGCTATTTGTTCCAAGGGTTCATCTGTGCCTTTCTGCTTTCCCAATAAACCAGCAATCTACTCATCTATACTCTGTTATATCAACATAAACTTATCACAAACAGAACAATTCCACTGATTACTGAGTACAGTGTCCATTTAGGAAAGCAAAGTGTTTTTCTCATTACTGCAGCTCCGAGATGAGCTCCATAGCCCACAGGCTACATTACCAGAAGAAAGACACTTTCCAGTCTGAGATGGAGTTTCAATCTATAATTAATGTACACATAAATGCCTCATTATTTCTGGACAGACTTGCAGAAGACATTTTAACTGCACATTTTTAACCGAGCAGGACCTATTAGCTGGAAAACTGAAGCACAATAGCAAGAAACTTCTGTGCTCAGTGTTCTGGAGCTGAAAATGCTCACTGAGGCCACCCCTAACTAAGGAACCAAGGTGAGTACTTACTGCCATGAATCTCTTGTCTCATGGTGCATTTTCCAGTTCTCTTGGTGTAAAATTAATTCACGTGGTCTCAGGTTCACATTCCCTATTTGCACTTCTGATGCTCAGTGAGTGAAACCAATAATACCCATTTTGATTATTTTTTTAATGCTTTGTGAAGCTGTTAATATACTTCCCAAGAAATTACACCTAACTGGGGAGGAGCAAGACCAGTAATCTCGTAGAAAGGCTTTCAGAGGTTAAAAGCTATCACATGAGACCAAAGACTACAAAAGATTACTAAAAAAGAAGGTAAAATTCTGGTATCATTTCATTTAAATCAGCAGAATAACTTTTATTAGTTTATAGGTCTAAATTATTTACTCAGTTTAGAGTATTTCCACAGTCCAAGATAGTGACAGGAAAGAAAAAAACCCCTAAGCATCCTGACAATATCTGACCATCATTTAGATGCAGTCATTCCCTAGAGAAATTAATGTAGCCTCAAGAAAAACAAGAGTGCTCAAATTTATGTTATAGGTATTCTTTACTTCCCAAAGTCAGAGCAGACCATTAAATGTGACTCTATAAAACCAACATCCAAAGTTGCATTGCTTCTTAAAGAACGAGGATGGAATTTTGCTCTGGAAAAGGAAGGGAAAAAACCACCTTTTTTATACCTTCCAATTTTTCATTCCACTAGATGTCAAAATGAATGTAAGAATCTTTCAGAAGCCAGTTTTAACGTATAACTAAATTGAAGCCTCGGGGTTAGAAGCAGGCCAAGGACCAGCACTATTAGTTTTATTTTTGGTTAAATCACACTTTTGATAGGATTTCATGACACTGAAAACTTGGATTCTTAGATGTGCTTTATATGCGACTGCTCTGTTCACTATGATATTTACATAAACCACTTTTTAAAAAAAATTTTAGAGACGCTAGAATAAGTAATCTATGATTTATATTGTACTATTAGACCAGGCTTTATAAAGATTATAAGGGATATAATGAGAATAATTGCCCATTGTTCTCAATATGTCCATTATAATCTAGGAGATTAAGGATTTATTATTCCATTGCCACCTATAGTTATAGACAATCTGCTTCCCTGCATTGTCCAGGCTGATGCTCTTTGACACCATTCCTACACTCAGGATTGATGAAAGATCTGAAACAAGCAGAACAGATGCAGTTAATTTAACCAAGTGTTTCCTGGCTTTGTATTTCTTGTTTTCATACTTGCAGGACTGTGCAGTTTCATGAAACAAAACGAACCTATGTTCATGTGATTTTGGTTCAGGATTTTTGAGTGGAAGAAAACTGAAGAAGTCAGAATGTCAGCTCTGTCATTCAAGATTCAAAATTGCCAGTGCAAAGCATCTGAAATTCTTTGTATCGTATGGTGATATTCTCAGGCAGAAAATCTCAGAGAATTTTAGATACTCTTTTACTTGAAATGCTCATTATTTTTAACATTCTCTTTTTCCACAGTTTGTTCTTTCCTGCATACAATAAACTGCAAGGTCATCTAATTTAAGAATCAATTGTCAATGTTCTTGAAAAATTTTAAGGAGCTTTTTTTGTGTCTTCACTTTAATCCTGCCTGCGTAGGGAAGAACCACAAAACTTAGAGAACCACTTCCCAAAGGACAGAAAAGCCAAAACAATGAAAAGTACAGCAAAAGGTAGAGCCTCTAGCTCAGAGTCTGGTACATCCTTCAGGCAATCGAGGGAAATCTGCATTCCAGTGACTGGGGACAGCCAGGCACAGCGATGACTTTCTCTGCCAATCAAGGTGAGAAGCAGTGCAAAAACAAATCTTTTTCCAATTGCACGCCCTTAGGAGCGGGGCCAGTGATAGGCTTAATCTTTCCAGTGCCCTACGCAAGGCATTCTCCAGGCTTTGTCATTTCTGACAGTTTCACATCCTCAAGTGGCACGTGGACAGAGTTCTAGGTTGGAAAGAGGCAAGATCAAGACTACATTAAGGGGCTAAATCTATGTCTGTGTTCAAGGAGCTGTTTTGAAACATTATACTGTTTTGAAGGTAGAGCCAAAAGTATTTATTTGTGGTTTTTTAGCAAGTTGCCAATTGATTTTACAGGATCAGACCTCAGAATTTCAAGACAATCCCTCTCTAGTTTTCCTGTCTCCCTGTCCCTTCACAGCTCACACCCTTCTGGGAAAACGATCACAGAATCACAGGTTCTTTCAGGTTGGAAAAGCCCTCTGAGACCGTGAGCCCAACTGCTCCGCCAGCATTGCCAAGGCCACCACAGCCCCATGTCTCCAAGTGCCGTATCTACACACCTTTTAAAACCCTGCAGGGATGACAACTCCACCGCTTCCCGGGGTAGCCTGTGCCAATGACCGATAACCTGTTCGGTGAAGAGATATTTCCTGATAGCCAATCTAAACCTCCCCTGGCAAATCTTGAGGCTATTTCTTCTTGTCCTATCACTTGCTACTTGGTACAAGAGGCAGACCCACACCTCGCCTACCACCTCCTGTCAGGGAGTTCTGGAGAGCCATGAGCTCTCCCCCAGCCTCCTTTTGTCCAGGCTAAAGGACCCCAGCCTGCTCAGCCACTCCTCATTAAGCTTGTGCTCTAGACCCTTCACCAGCAGCATTGCTCTTATGTAACAGTAAACTCTGAAACAAGATATATACTTATTAAGACCAAAAGGGACCTTTAGACCATTTTAGCCTGACCTTTCATAAGCCATGTCAAATATTTTTCACCAGTTGCTCGTGCACTGGGGCTTACTAACTTGGTTTTGATTAAAACAGGCCATCCAGTAGATATACACATGGAAAAAACTGACCAGCTCTGTGAAGTGATAGCAGTGCCTGAGCAGTTAGTAAGCCTTGTTGTGACAGTTATGATTTATTTCTAGTCAGAGTCTTCCCATGTTTAATGACAACTCCAGTTTCCATGGCTCTCTGCTACAGCGACTGTAAGCAGATGTTTCCAAAACAAAAATTCATTTAGGACCACAAAGTAAACGCTGCTGCTATAAAATTGAACATCTTTTGACACGCAGTTAAAAGTGCCAGTGGGATGGAGCAGCTTTGGGTCGTGGCAGTACAACTCCTGCCAACTTCATTTCTTACTACGTGGGATTTACACCCCTGTGTGGCAAATGCCTGATGATTCCCCTAAGGAAACAAACTGAACCTGTATGCATAGCCCTTATACACAAAGCAAGGCTTCTGCTTGTGGAGGCCATCAGTCTGAAACAGATTTAAGCACTTTATGCTATGGGACATTTCCAAAGCTGCTGGAGACCACTTCATCACACAGACCCATTCCCATTGCCCTGTAATCCTATCAGAACTACTCTACCCTCCAATGATACTACAGCAAACCCTGTGGTTAGGTCTTGCCTTTCTTAGACCCTAAAATACAAGACCATTTTGTGTATTGGGAAAACTTTGTTCTTTGTATGTTGCTTATTCAATTCTAAAATAAATGCAAACTAGGTTAGAGTAGTGTGGTTCACTCCTTTATTTTGTGGTTGGGCAGCTATTTTCACAGCTAAGACTTTTATTTCACATTAGCACACAGAGAATATCTCTCGTGCAGTCAGCGCTCTGCAAAATCAGGTAGCAAATTTTTTTAAGCGTGTTCAGGCTAAATCCAAAACCTGAAACTGAGGCACATTTTCTAGTATGAGGGTGTATCCCGCGTGTGTGTACCTTTCCACGCCACGGTAGGAAAAAAGGGTTAACAAGTAGCAATCATGTTGTAAAGGAAGTCCTTGCACTTAATAATGCTCCATAAAGACCACACACAGGGCTTTAGGTGAAGGAAGGTTTTACAGACAAGAGATAAATACAACAACCTAAAAACTTTCAGCCAGCAGGTCTAAAATGAAAAACAAAAAAAAATAAAAACCCAACACCGAGTTCATGAACTTCTTTTCTTCAGTGAAACTAACAGCTGGTTCATCCAGTGGCATAGCAGCTATTTACCTTTCCTTTATGGAAACAGTAGCTGACAAGTTCTCCCTCAGCTGAACAGCTGCTGCTCAACCGCCTCTAACCCACAAGTCAGACTGGCACGGGGGACTAATGAACAAAGATGTGATCAAAGACCTGTTGTTCCATCCACAGAGCTTTCCTACAGGCATCTGAAGGGTTTACTCCAGGTACCAAGGAAAGGATTGCTTACAGAAGTACTTGTCCTCTCCAAGATAAACCGAAGCACTGCGGAGTAGAAGATTAAATAGGACAGCAGAAGACTTTGCTGGAAGGCCCAGGGAACAGCAAAATCTGTGAGGAAGAAATCTAGTCAGAAAGGAAAAATATTTGTTTGACACAGGGAGTAGAAGAAGAATCATCGAAGCTGCTTGAACCAATTTCTCAGCGTTAGCAAACTATACTCAGGAAACAAAGATTTATGGATATCATGGACATCCAAAGAAAATAGGGTTCGATCGGACATTCAGAGGTCCTGCAAGCACAACACTTTTCCCTGACATTTTCTTTTCCTTCAGGACTTGTACTGACAGAGAATTCCTGACTGGTAACCTATTTCATTGCTTTTTCATCCTTAAAATTAGGGGGCTTTCCCCAAAGTCTGGGCTGATACTTCCCTGCAAAAATTTACTGCTTTGCCATCCAAGTACAACACAGAGTATTCCTTTCTCTTTCCAGCACCTTGTTATCTATTTCAACACTGTTCTAATGTACTCTCCAGACTTAATAGTTCCAAATAAAAGCAGTCCTTGCTTTCTCAAACAAGCTCCCATAAAGGCAACTCAGCATTCTGCTGCAGCACATGTGGCCCAACGAATAAATAAACAATAAAGACATTTGCCCAGCCACGTCTCCCGGTGATTCTGCAGGGACGTGCTGCCCTCATGCACCTCAGAGGGTGATGTTCATCGTGGCATCAGGCATGTAACTCAGAATTATTGATACTGAACAAGATGCTAAAGCCACCGGGTGCTAAAGGCACCTGGACACGTCTGTGACACCAGCGTGTGCCCTTCACATCTTGGCTCTGCTGGCTCTGTCCTGTCCCTTTGCCTGAACACGGACAACAAAACAGAAAGGTCTTTTCTGCCCACCCACAGCAGGGGCTACATGCAAACCACGCTCCTCCTCGCCCTCCCCTTCCCACTGCCTGCCACCCCAGGGCAGGAGCACATCCCTCAGCTCCGGGGGAAGGAGGGGACAGAGCTGGCACACACGGGAGCCGGGCAGAAGCTGTGATTCCTGGCAGGTGGCACCGAAATCGTGAACTACTCAAATGCTTTGACCATCACTACCTAACGTCACCTTCTTTTTCTTCTCTCTTTAACAGCAAGAATTTCAAACCACCCCTTACTTAAAAATGTTCCTAGAGCTTACAGAATGTCTGAAAATGTCTCTGACTGAATGCCAGTACTACTAGATTATTCATTCTCCAGTTTTGAAAAAAAAAATATATATTCAAAAAGAACCCTTATGACAAAAATCAAAACTTTTTTTTCTTTTCATACTTTACATCTAAAAATTTCATTGAAAATAGCATTTGTTTTCTGCTTCTCATGTTTATTTGCTCTTTTGCTTAAGATTTTAGTTCTGTTTCACCTTCTGTCAAGATGGACGTTAAAATGTGGTCTGAGGTAAAATTTAATATGCACAATAAAATTTACCGAGTACCTGAACAAAAAGTCACTGCACCAAAAATGGTCCAGTCCAGCAGTTTTCTAAATGATGTAGGAGAAAAATAATGGGGCAGAGTAGCAGAAGCCTGACCCTATTCCCATAAGACTGTAAGATTTATCACCTACATAAGCAGAATGCTACAGAAAAGAGATCTATTGACCACAGCAATAACTCACAGCCCAGTAAAGCTAGCTGAGATGTTAGGCTGGTATTTGCTGATAGTACCTTTATTATGTGGCACTAAGATTTTTTTTTTTTTTTAAATAGCTCTGCTCAACAAGTTACTGTTTTTAATATTACGCACCACCTACTCTTTTTTAGACCAGTCACTTATTTACAGTACTGTTATTCAGGAGACGGGGGAGCTGCAGGGAAGGATTTATAGGAGAGGGGATTTACTGTTTGAATTAAAAACCGTGTTGCCGCAATTGTGGATTTCAGGAGAGGGGGAGCTACAGGCACACGCTATCCCAGTATAACAGAAATATTACTCAGACAGAAATATGTTTGCATAATACCTTGTATTTGAATAGAATATTTACTGGGGAAATGAAAAAAAAGGCAGAAAACTGCTATCACTTGCAATGTGTGGATTGGATTTTTTGCTGTTTTGTGTAGATGTAGGGAAATGCTCAGCTAGCTTTGTTTAGCAGAGCATTTCTTCAAGGGCTTGCAGAGCAAGGGTCCAAGGTCCTTAAGCTGTGGTCCAGCACTAGAAGATGCCACAGAGGGCACTGTCACTAGAGCAGCTTGTGTCAGAGCCCCGAGGGCAGCGCTTTGGGGACTGCTGCTGCTGCTGGGGCAGCTCCGAGTGCTGGGGGACGAGCTGGCACTGGCCACCTTTAACTCAGGCCATCGGTCCTTGACAGCCACCTGAGCTCCACCTGTGCCTGCCACTGGCGACCCCTACCAAGCCAGACCCCGACCACGGGCTTGGCACTCTAAACCATCCCTAGGATTATCCTAGAGAAAGGTGATTTTCTTCCCTCAGGCTTAACCTCCAGTGTAGCTATTTTAGCCTGGCAAGAAACTCTAAAACATACAAGATGGACTGAAGAAACAGCTCTACTCTCTATTTCCTCCTCCATCTCCAGATGTGCTTCCTGCATTCTCTCAGGATTTAAAAGAAAATGAAATGCTTTTTGGAAGTCCTAACCAATCACAAGTTGGAAACAAAACATTTGTCTATGTTTCTTTAAAAGTTATTTCAATTACTTGTCAAGGTGACTGGTGCAGGTACCAAGTACTACGGAACCCTAACAGAAAGAGCAGCAGCTTTATCCAGAAGGATTCTTAGAGTTAGCTGATGAAAACATGCTGTCACCAAAGCACAATTGAGGACATACTCTAAGCAAGGACAAAGAAAGCGACAGAAGTATCAGCAGTGCAGTGGAAGCTGAGTCCCGGATCCATTCCTCAGCTCATGCTCTGGTCTGAAATGATTTTGCTTTTCTACACGAAGCTCTACTCTCACCGCTCCTTTGAAACAAAGAAAAGCACAGCGACAGGATGAAATAAGGAAAGCTCCTCTCTGACTATCAAAGGTAGACTACTTTCCCAATTAGGAACAACACTTTCATCTCTAGCGTGGCCTGGTTGCACACATTTTGAATTCCTCCCAGATGTTCTGTACAGTTACCTTTACCATACACCACTAATCCTGGTCAAGAAACAAACTCCGGGCTCTATTCTCTGAAACTCTGAAGATCCACTTGACAACACAAGTCATGTATGTGAAAAGATCGATGCTCGCTAAAGGGTGATGCGCAGCTGAGTAATGGCCCAGTTTTACTTTGGCCTATAACAAGGTTTGAGACCAAAATTTCTTTCAGCGTAGAGGTTCATATTTCACACACAAAAAAAAAAAAAAACCCCAAAAAAAAACCCAAACCGAAAGGGAAAAAGACAAACAAACAAACCCCCAAAACCCAGCAACCGATCTTTGCTCATGAAAATATAATTGCCTCAGGTAAAATCAAGTTACGTAATTAGAACAACAGAGAAAAATCCTAGCACACAGGGTCCATCTGTTGCCATGTGCATAAATTCTCTATGACTTGCCAAAGTAATTTATCCACCCAGAACACACATCCAAGCCGGCCAATATCTAGTACTGAGCAGAAAGGAAATTTAAAGAAAGGCACATCATTTATCATTACAGACAGCTCAGCAATATTGTGAACAGGGAGCACAATTTCAGTGGAGGGGGAAGAGGGAGTGGGAGAATGAAGATTGGAAATGCTTGCTGAGCTCAGAGCCTGCTGTAACAGCCGCCTGACATCGGGATCTCAAGGGCTACTTCCTCTGAGAAAAGAGGAGCACAGAGAGCCCTGTCTTAACCATTCAACCCCGTCCCAACACATATTGTAATTCAATGAATTGCTATTTTGTGATGGGAAGACGTGCTGCCGGAAAATTTTTGACTGCCCTTGCGTAGCTTACAGTAGAATTTAATGTGAAGAATAAACAAACTCACCACTCTATGGCAGTCTTACATTAAGCCTGAAACCTTCCAGAATTAACAGTTACAAAAAGCCCGCTTTCACGTGCTGAATGCAAAATCCTACTCTTTCCTCTCCTCGCTTAGAGGAGTCCTTGGTGTGGGGGCTTGATGCAGTTATCGAGTACAAAATCTGTCTGCCGAATTTTCAACACACTGTTCGGCTTTTGAGGCTCCTAAGTGCCAAGGCAAGGGTAAATTTTTAGGGGCAATGTCACTGTTTGATTCACCCCCAGCTTGATCAATGAATCAAGTTTAGATTAGAGAATATACTGACACAGGGGTACAAACTTCACCCTACAGAATATCATTTCACGTTAAAATTACGGGAGGTTTTAGCCCCTGGTAGCACAAAAGCAGTCCTGAATCTATGAACAGGCTGCAAACAGTGTCTTTGTGAGGCTTCAGGCTCCCCAGAGCTTATACACAAGGCAGCATTCTGCTGTTCTCGATGATGCATCAACAGTGATGCCCAGTGAGATACTTGGAGGCGAGGAGGACGTACGGCAGCTCCAGATAGAAGGGGTAATGGGAGCTGTGGGGAGTAAATTTTACTGGAGGCAGATTTTAAACAAGTAGTTTGGGAGATGTCTGTATTTTCAGGAGCTATTTCAACTGAACTGCCTCCAGCAGTCCTGGATGAAAGCACGGTTGCAAAGCTGCTGGATGTGAGCCCTGGTTAGTCTGTTCCTACCACACTTTACAAGTCTTATTCAACTTCCTAAGTGAACACGGACCATTCTGCTTTTCCTCCTCCTTTTGGAGATGCTCTGGCAGAAACAACCCTTCTGCCTGCAGAGAGCCACTTTCACCGACCCTGGCCTTGAGAGGAAGAAGCAGCAATGGTGTAAGTGTGTGCACAGTCAGGGATACAGGGATACAGAGTTCTACTCTCCTCCTGCACGTGTGCCAAAGGAAGGGTGTTGTCAGGTCTTCCTTTCTGAGAGAGCCTCAACTTTGCTGTTCTGGTTTCTGAGACACAGCAACGACACAGTTATTCCTCTGCCACGGAGCTAAGTGTGGAAAAATCAGCCAGCTGCACGAGAAAAACTAGATTATTAAAATGCATGTCTTCAGTCATGCTGGAAAACTTAAATAACTCTACAGTAAATATTTCAGCTATCATGAGATCCTGAAAGCCTACAGTACCACGCTCAAAAGAGACAACAAATTAAGGGCCAGAAAATAAAAGCAGGAAAGAAAATCAGAACCCAGAAATATTCTAAGGGTGGAACTACAAGGGACGCACCGCTTATCAAATGTTTCACTACAAGGTTAAATAAAAGGGCAAAAATTGAGCAGGGTGCTGATTGTTCCCAAACCAAGACTTTTATCTGCCATTGCTGAAGGATGAAAGATAAGTTCCATTCTCCATTATCCCTCACATGCCAGAAATACCTCAGGAGCCAAGATGGCATTTCTCTCCTAGTTACCATCAACCTGCATCCAGCAAAATGCAATGCTACTAGTTATTTCTGGTCAAGAAGGCAAATTCAGCCACTTGTCCGCCCTAAAGTTCAGAGAATTCCACTCTTAAGATCAGAAAGATGTGTTTGTACTGAAAATATACCCAAAAGACAATAAAAACATTAAAACAAACAACAACAAAGCACTCTCTGACTCCCCCTGAAAAGTAAGATAAATCCCAACCAAAGGAAAAAATAAAAACAACCTCAAGCCAGGACGAGAACCCATAGCTCTTTTCCTCACACCTTGATTCCTTTTTCAATGGGATATTCATAAAGCTGGTTAATTTAAAAAAAAAAAAAAAAAAATTAAGCTCAGAACACTGCTACTGGCAAACAATAAAACCATTCCTGACTCAAAGGAACATTTAACATGAGGGAGGCAGCAATGGCCTACCAAAGAGGAAAAAAAAGGGAAGAAAATATTTGTTTGCCAGTGGCTTTCACAGAGAGTCAGAGATCAGCCTGGTTTTTCCTGAAATAGGCTGTAAGTTTTCACACCACTGACACTTTGTTAAAGAACACATGGAAAGGTTCAAACTGAAATAACGCCTGAAACGAAAGAACTTGACACCGTGTCTGGCCGGTGTTTTAAATAGTTTGCACAGTTCTAGTTAGGACTTTTTCAGCCATGTTTGCTGTCTGAGCGGTGATTAAATGACACGTTTTTAAAACATGAAGCATTGGCCATTTTGTGTGTCTGGTGCCATCCTTTTAAATTTCATGAAAACAGAGAGAAAACAACCCAGACCGATTTTGAAACTCCTATCACTCCCTGTCCTTCAGTTACCCAACACATCCTGCTGATTCATGCAATACTTAAATCGGATAATTTTCATGAGGGAAGGTGAAAAATTTGTCAGAGAACTATAATTAAGGTGGCAAAGGGGTGAAAATCCCAGCTCATACAACACCTACCCCAAGCAAAGGATCATTTTGCAGGGGGTGTCTCATGCATGGCTTCATGAAACAACCACTCCTAGGGCTGACTCTGCACCAGGCTCTTGTCCACTGTCAGGGCAGGTCTGAAAGGGTTCAGACAGAAAAGGCTCCTGTCAGAAACCAGGTTTACTTTAAAGAATCACACTGGGGATCTGCAGGCTGGAACCACGTTAATGCTCATGATGGCCGGGTCTCTCCCAGAAACGTGCAAAATGTGGGGTTTTTCCACCCCTGTTAAGGGTAACTCATTTATTTTGTGTATATCAAAGCAGGGCTTGGCCTTTTGGTCCCTAGTGGAATAGTGCAGCTTACGCTGTGCTCTCCAAAATCCACACAGAGCCAGCATCCTTCCCTTGTTATTAGAGGGAAACTGGTGCCAGTCAAGCTAGGACAGTGCAGAGGCTGAGCTCCAGCTCAGGAGTTTCTCAGCCACTGACACTTTCATAACAGAATTAATTACTGCTCTATACACCCCCATTGACAGAAACCCCGGGCCCTTTGACAGCGACATGTCAAAATACAACTCAGCGTGGATGTAGAAACACGTACTGAAACTGGCCTCAACTACAAGTACATCAAACATCAACTTGGAAAAAAAAAAAAAAAAAGGCAAGCCTTCTCTCTCTTGGGCTGAATCACGTTTTTATTTTCATAAAAGAACAGTCCACTGAATTTCACCTAAAACACATAAATTGGCAAAATAAGTCATTAATCTATTCTAATGTACAATGCACAAGCCTAAACTAATGAATATTTGAAATGAAGAGAGTGAATTTAAATTATTTCTACAGAAGCTACAGATGTTGTAGGCAGGCTCAAGCATATGTGTTCAGTTTAGTCATTTTACAGAGTGCACAGCCATAGATTAGCTTAGCTGGAAAGTTCATTTTTTTTTATTATGTTTAGCCTTAGCATATTTGAGCAGAGGCCCATTCTTTGCATTGGATGTAACTGAAATCATAAATGGAGATGCAGAAAGTTCTTTGTTCTTTATCAGGTTCCTAGAAAAACACACGAGAAGCTGTTCTGCAGGGAAGACTCAGACTCTTAAGAACAGCTTTTGCACAATAACGTCTAAAAGCTAGAAATGAAAGAGGGGCAGTATTTTAACATATTTTCAGAACAGATTCCTCCTATAAATCTGAATTGCTGCAGTTATCTGACACAAACTTTGGCAGATTTTTAGCAGACCAGATGTCCACAATAAAATGTTGTTTAATGTATCAATGAACAGTTTCCAATATGCAAATCACTCAGTTTCTGCAAACATCTTATGGACAACTGCCAGTATGATGGGTGTTTGTTTCAGGAGAGCAGAAGTGGCTATAGAGAGCCTTGGGTTTCTGGTAAAGGCACCATTGAAAAATTATTCATTTCAGAGTAGTGCATAAGGAACATGCTTCTTTCTAGCAAATAGTCTAAAAACGTAATAAACTTAAGTTATAATAAAATTGGGAATAAAATCAACAACGCCTTCAGCAGCAGGAAGTTGAAACAAGAAAAAGCAAATTATCCACAGGATGCTTGGCAATTGCTTTCCACATAAATTGTGTGAGGTGGCAGACTCCTAAGTGCTCTGGTACTTGGCATTGCTTGGTTTTAATGCTGCTTTCTGTGACCCCCTGTTGCTGACAGGCCCAGGGACACCGGCCAGCAGAGCAGCATGGCTGGTGTGGTGACAAACTTGGTTTCAGGTACAAGAAAGCACCTGGGTGTATCACACCCCATGGGCAGAGCACTCCTGAGGGGCAGGAAAGGTAGCCAGGCTGCAAATCCTTTCCTCCACAGCCTCCAAAACATCAGCAGCCACCCCATCCGTCCCCCACGGCAGGGCCTGAGGCCAAGCACGTCTTTGATCCTGAGGTGAAGCACAAGGAGTTACAGCTCCATCCCTCTGTCTAGACTCTTCCACATCCGTTACTATTTTCTCATTTCCTTAAATAATTGAAAAAATTCACTCAGCTGATGGGCCTTTTCAGTTTGTCGCGATTTGATTTTTAAATAACCGCCTTGCTGACGTATTAAATTGTCTATGGATTGCTTCGGTAATCTTATAAGAACATTACAAAGTCAGTTATGTATGGTATTTACTACTGTAAATCAGGAGCGTGTTCTAATTTATGAGAAAGCCCCTTTCCCTCTGACTCCAAAGGAAACATGATTGACCCCGACACAGTTACGTGCTCCAGAGAGGAGACAGTCTGTCATGTTCAATCATTTCTTGATCAAATCCAAAATGGCAAGTTAATTGTTTAATTAAGGGAACAACGCCCTTAGAAACTTTCATGTTCTACATAATTTTATAATGGGTCTACGTAAATAAAATAAATAAGATCTGATGGAATTGAGAGAAATTGCATAAGCAAAACCAGTGCTAAATATCTGTGTTACTAACAAAAAGCTATCAACAGCCAACCTCCAGTGTCTAAGCCCAACAAAATAACTTCATTTTCTAAGTATTTTGGAATTCATATGAAAAATAACTGGCACATTTGAACACAGCTGTAGCACACTTAGGTTACACCAAGCTCAAGACAAGAATGAACCACAAAGCCAGAAATCCATCTTCACTGCGAGGCAAAACTGAAAAGAAACGCAGGACTAACAAAAAGGAAATGAATTTGTGGGAAATTGTGCTTCCAGTGCTGCAGCATTTAGAGTCTTTCACATCTTAGGGGATTTTTGCCATCAAAATTGCAGCTGCCTGTATCAAGAGGTCACTTTTCACAGCCAATGAAAGTTCATTTCCAAAATGCAAAACTCTGCATTTGGAACTCTGCACCAGGTCCTTAACCACGCACTGATTTATTTATCTGTGAATGGGCCCCCACACGTGATAAACCCCATTATTTATAAGGCAATGTGCAAAGCACTGATTCCTTGTGATACATTATTCATGGAGAACAGCGTACCTGCACCTCTCGTTAGTGGGATTTCTTCCAGCATTCTGTGTTCTGAGGAGTTTTCAAAAGTCTCCCTCTCTCGCCCAAAACCCTGCCATGACTTTTTTTTTTCCCCCTTTCTTTAGCTTAAACTATCATGATTTGATTGAAACTCAAAACTAAGTTCATCACGAATGTCTCAACAGCCACAGTTTTAAATTCTGACCTCGGCGTAGCTAAAACATTTCTACAATTCTGCCAGCACGATGCATTTGAGGTCTCCAATGATGTTTCTAAGCACTCAGGTACTTGGTAGCAAATTCAGATAGGTAAAAGCTGGATTTTCAGCAAGATTTAAGCTCTTACACTTTGTCCAGTGCTCGTTCAAGGCCAGAATACATACACATCACCTGTGAAACGCCAGTTAATGGGTGTTAAACAGGAACTGCTTAAGATCCCAAATTGTTAAAAGTGCTGTGAGACAGCCCCTAAGTCACAGCCTCACACACTGGAGGGGACGGGGCAGCCACAGAAATGCTGTGGCACTACTTTTTGTGTGTGCTGGGTTTAAATTCATTGAAGCCACATCTACATCCAACAGCTTTACAAAACAAAGAGGATTTTTTTTTTTTTTTTTAAGCAAGGCAAGAAGCACAGGGAGGTGGGTGGGATGCTTGTTGCTTGTTTTAGATTGGCCGTTGTTTTAGGAGAGGGAGGAAGAAAAGAAAAATGGAAAATAAAAGAGAAAGGAAGGGGAAGGAAAAACACAGAAGAAAAGAAGTTAAAAGAAAAAAAAAAACAAGGGAAAGAAAAAGAAGATAGAAAAAGGGAGAATGGAGAAAAAAGAAAAAAAAAAAAAAGGGAGTCAAGTCTAAGAGTTAGCAAGCTCCAGAGATGAAAAGGAAGGCAGCTGTCAGCTCGGGATTAACAGAGCATACACAGAACATTTTTTTTTTTCCCCCTATTTTACTTTTCAGTAGAATCTGAATTGTAAGATTCACTCAAAGTCCTTAACATTGCCTAATGGGCCCCCTAAACTTTTCTAATAGAAGCTGCAAGCTTTCCAAAACCGTAACAGTTAAGTTCTCAGTCTTTTACTTTCTTTACATTGGGATATAAGTTTCTTGGCTTCTCATCTTAATTATGTGCGAGAAAGTTTCCAAACTTTTAGCATAACTCAGTTTTAAGAAGAGAGAACTTAAAAAAACCCAAACCATACATAGTTTTAAATTCACAACTAAATAAGTTTAACAAACTTTTCTGCACACAGATACCTAAATTCTTTTTTTTTAATGCCACTCTGCTTAAAAAAACATGACTAAAATGCCTCTGCTGTAGAGCAGGCCAGATGAGGTGAGAAAGCAGCAAGAACACAGAGTGTGCCCTGCCAGTCCCGGCTCACATGGTGCAGAGGGAAATGAGGTAATCCTGCCTGGATTCATCAGCATTTAATCAAAACCTTCCTTTCCCCTCCCATCAATTAAAAGATTTGCAGAAGGCAGCAGAGAGGAAAAGGTAATGAGTAGAAAAGTGATGAGGGAACCGGAGGGTCACATCAATAAAGACACATTTTTGTAACAATTGTCTTTGCTCCAGAATGAACACAGGAGCACAAAGAATCTGCTTTCTCCAGCCACGCCGAGGAGCTGTGTTAAACCTCCGATGAGACAAAGATTTTCTTTAAACTTTCATAGGAATGAGAAGGTCTTCACTAATGAGAGTTTAAGGGAATTTCTTAAATCTAAAGTGAAGGATACCAGGAGTTGAACATAACCTGAGGGTTTTCCTGTACATGTTCGCTAATATTACAAAGAGCTTTCAGAAAACCCTCTGAAGATCCTGTTTCCTGCAGGAAGAAAAAGAAGCAGCGCAGAAAGGCTTCGGGGAGCTGAAAAGCAAAGAATGTGGCAGTAAAGGTACGTACACAGTGTGTTGTTAGAGGAAGGAGAGCTGTCCAAATGCCACGGTATCATTCTGGTGTCTAGGAGGCAATTTGAAATGATTAAAAAAGTTCTGTCCTCACCCCTTCCTACAACAAAATGCTCAGGCTCACAGAAGCAGCGCATCCTGAACAGAAATACTACACTTTAACTGAGATAACAGCTCTGCTCAGCTAGTGCTTGTGAAAACCTAGAAAGGTTCATTTCACAACCAGTAACCGAACCCAGGCCTTTCCGGGTTGTGCCCAAGGAAGAGCTGTGCAAGTAGAAGAGGATTTTTCCCTCTTCCAGAGATGCCAGTCAAAGTCTTCTGTCCTCCTGCAATGAAGAGTAAGACAGTCCCCACTCACACCTAGATGGCAAGTGAGCCATTTGGCACTGCTGCCTGAAAAGTGGCCCCTTGGCAATAGGGAACACTCATTAGATCATTTAAAAGGTATAACTTTTTTCCCCCCTTTTTGATGGGCGTATGTCTAAATACAGCAGACTCACACTGTGCTGATCCTCCTGGGTCTCCCCTGTTGCAGGGGTAATTGTAGCATGTCAGAACACGAGAAGTTTAAGTTGCACCTACTCGGTGACCTATTGCCAAGGGGAAGAACAATAAAATAAAAGAAACCCCAAAAGCCCCACAACTACGCCAGATTCGCCTGCCTTTATTGTATTCAATGGAAGCACTGTTTTCTAAATAGCATATTGCTGTAAAGCACAGGCAGAGGGGAAGATTTAACCTTTGTATAACTGGAGAGCAGTCAAGGGCAATAAAAGCTCACGTCAGGTACGAGAGGCTTATCGATGCTGACAGGGGGAGAAACGAGGAGTCGGAACGCTTGCTCCAGAGCGCGAGGTGTCAGGCTCACCGAGACCTTTACGAAGCTCTGCCCTGCTTCTGCTTCATTACAGAAAGCTCCTCTTATATGCTGGAAGATCTGCCAGGGAAGGGAGCCACCTTTCCAAATCCTGAGGAAGGCAGTAGCTCACCCTTCCAAAACAAGGAGGCTGAAGCAGGAAGTGCTGCTGTGCCCAGCTGCCATAGCCCAGGAACCCACGAGGGCAGCATTTAGAAGTTTTCCTTGGAGGACAAGGCACTCCCACAGCAGCTCTTGGGGCCTGCAGAGGTCCCTCGGGGCCAGCCTGTGCTGAGCACAGCCAGTGTGAGGTCTGCTCCGATGGATGGGAGCATCCCTGGGGCAGCACACAAAAAGGATGGGCCATGGACACAGAAGAGATGTAAGAAATCATCACAGAGGTAGAAAAACTGGCTTGAAGAGAACCAAATGACAGCCAGGTGAATGAACAGCTACCAGAACTAAAGCATCCGAAGGGCTGCTGTGACCAGTTGGTCCTGAAAGCCTCGTAATTGTCCTTAAAGAAACACGTTTAAGTTTAGTGCAGGAACTTTAAAGCTCAGATGGTTACAACTGGAACAAAGTAGAAAGAACAGCTGGGGAGTTGCGTGGCTTGTGGGAGAGAGATGGAAAAACTTTCAATGTAGTGAACTTATTAAAAAAGCCCCCCAAACCCCCAGTGATAAGTTTTTGAACATTGAAGGAAATCGTAGGACATCAAAAAGTATTCGCCTTTAGAAATTAGAGTGAAGAGGCCACAAAGGGAACCAGCTGGGGCATCCTGCCAGGGACACCCTCCGCAGCAGCTCCAAGGGAGCGTGCTGTAGCAGAGGAGCAATGGTGGGCGTGCAACTGGTGTTATCTCGGGGGCTTCCTGAGGCCAGGGCTTCTTCCTTCATCACTGGATCTTTTCCTTCATTTGGCCTCAGCTCTCCTAAGCCCCAGGTCAGTGGCTGACATAAGGCTAACTTATGAAAATAATCCTGTCTCTAGTGTTCTCCTTCCACACAGGCACCCAGTTCTAGGCTCCCTCTGCATCTACTGTGGAGCTGTGCTGCTTCTCCTGAGTCATATTTAAAGTTCTCTCTCTCTTCTCAACAAGAATGCTGTTTTCTTATCAGAAAATACAGGAATAAAATTTTGTTCTGTATTCAAATAGCAGCAAAATTGTCGTAGGTTTAAAAAAAAATATTAAATACTTGGAATAATAGTGGTTGCTAGGAGGATTGCATTTGTGGACTGTTTGATATTATGTTACATGAATTGCAGGCAGCTGCTCCAGTGAATATTTGTACTTGTGCAATCTTATTTGCTCTGTATATAGTGGCTCTTGCAACGTGGGCATTTGTGCAGCCTTTGTATTTTACATGACTTCCCAAGAGGAGAAGCAGTAGTGGAACCAATAAAGCAGGCAATAAAGCAGTATTAATAATGTATGCAGAGCTATAGATGTCTATTTATACGATACAATATTAAAGTGTAAATGCTTTTTTGGTTTTTTTTAGATGAACATGAATGACCAAACCAGTGTTCTTAGCTTTTCAACCAACAGAGACATCACCACACTGCTGTTTCTTAGGGAACTCTTTCAATACACACACAAAAGCCCTCAAATTTTTGCTACTTTGTATCAATTACAATATTGATAAAAAACAAAAACAAACAAAAACTTTGAAACATGGGAAATATATATATTCATGTGCTTATTGGTTAGAAAGAATAACTGATTATACTAATTCAGCGAAAAAAAACCCTCAAATATGCTGATATTTGTAAAATTCAATTCTAACCATCAAGATTTGTAAGAACTTGAGGTTGTACTACTTGACTATTTCTTATCTAAGCTATGATGTTGACACTGAACAGCAAACAGCAAAATCTGTCATAACTTCCTTTGAAACTGCAGCAGAAATGGTCTTGCTTATGCCTTAGACAAAGATAATTTCAGGGGGTTTTTTTGGTGACAAACGTCAGTAAAACCTATTATTGAGGCTCGTCGTCACATCACCTGAGCACTTTTAGGTCTTTACAGTGGCTTGGAGCAACGCCTTTTGTTCACACTTCACTGAGGTGGTTTGTGACTCACCTCCAAACAAGGAGGAGGTGGTGGGGCCATTGCCAAGGAAGATGTCAGATTTTACTCCAGAACTTAAAAATTCCATATTGCTGAGAGCGTCTTTGGCATCATATTTTGTTAACTGATAGATCTGAAATATCATTACTGATGGACATAATAAGTACTTTAATTGTAAAGCAGTAGGTATCATTGTTACCATTTATTATTTAAGCCAAGGAATTCCCAAATATTTTAGCAAGCCTCGGATGCCCCGAATTTTTTAACTCAAAGACAGAAAAAAGTAGAACAAGCAAAGATTTCTTTTCTTCTGTAGTGACAAGACTACAAAGTAGTTTCCTCCTCTGCTGGGGTTTTGGTGCGTATGAAGAGAGACCAGAAGTATTTCTGTTTGATCAAGCGCTTAATATCATAATAGGATCTCAGTTTCTCTTTTTACCATTTTCATTCAGGTGACAACTGTGTACCCAGATCAGCAGTGTAGAAATCAAATTAAACTTAATTCTCTGACTAGAGTTACCTGCATGCTTGCAAGCTCTTTCTTTTGGCACAGAAAGTTGCTCTGACACTGCTGTGTGTGCAGCCAGCCTGAAGGACAGAGGTACCAACCCCAGCGTGTCTGTGTCACCACATGGCTGTCCCTAGAGCTGATTTCTCACTAGGACTATTATAAAGTAGTACTTGCCCAGCTATTTCAAACCATGTTCTGAATGTGCAGTGGGGACAGCAGGAACAAGAGTGTTTCATCACTGAGATTCACACCCTAGCGTACATCCGGTGTTTTATTCCACGCATGCCCAGTGACAAAGGTCTCTGCTGCCTCTCACCTGAAAGGAGGACACGTCTGTTCTTTGCTGCACCAGGTGCTGCTCAGAGCTTGGCATAGTTGGGAATTCCTCCAGAGCTCCGTACTGAAAATCAGACTCCTGCACTGGAGCTGCTTTGTGTCTTTACAGCCTCCCAAGCAAGCCAAGGCCACCTTGTCCTCTCACGACCCCTATTTCCCATCACTGCCTCAGTTCTCATCTTCACTTCTTCCCTCACTCACTTCAAAGGTTAGAGGGGAGAAGCTTTACCTGCTGCTGTCAGACAGGAGAACTGGGAAGCGTGCAGGTACAAAGGACATTCAAAAGAGACTGTGATTTAAAATATATTCTTCAAGAAAAGAGAGATCTGTCATGGTCTTCGGGAATGAGAGAGCACGATTTTCTTATTTTTGCAGAGAGGACTATGCACATCAAGGGAAAGAAATACACACCTGAGAATTTTTGTATAGATACATCTTTGAAGAAGCAGCTCCTGGCATAAATTCTACACATTACCAGGGGACAGACAGGTAGTCTTTCACAGGAGGAAGAGGCAAAAAAGAGTTATAAACAGAAAAAGTCAAGTAGTTGGAGAATAGAAACAAATCAAGACAAGAACAAAAAAAAAAAACAAAAAACCAAAAAACTACCAAAAACCACAATAACCTGTCTAATTTTTCAGAAAGTTCCTATCTATTCGATGGGTGTTTGCAGTATTGCTGAGAATATTTGTGCCTCCCTGCAGTGAAAGATAGATCCACGAAGAATTAGATATTCATGTTGGATGAAGAGACAGGTACTCAAGCTCTATAGGGCTCAGCACTGTGACATGCACAGTGAGACTGAGTAACTGCTCAGTCCTACAACACCAGAGTACCTTCAATCTAACAGAAACCTTCTATCTAGGAAATACACTGAAAACATATTGGGATTGAGCAATAACAGGATTAAAACACATGCTGATAGTTAGAACTGAATCGGGATCCAAGGAAGGAACAAAAACATCATGCTATGTCACCCATCCTAACCAAGACGATTTAATTTGAACTTCATAACTTTCATTAATACAGAAGAGAGTAAATAATGCGAAAAGGTGATGGCTACAAAAGGAGATGCATCAGAATTTTGAAGTAAAGCTCTTAGTAAATATAAAAGAAGCAGCAACAGAGAAGTAAAATCTAAGCTGTTTGACCTACAGAATAAACAACCAGCAAGAACCTGAGGCTTCTCCCGCCTCTGGCTGCTTATCTCTGAACAAATCGCATCGTTGCTCTTGGCTCTTACTTCCCTCCTAACCTTTGTCATTCTTGTCAAATTGACCTGTAAAGATCTCCAGGCCAGAGCTCGTTTCTTACTATGCTGGACCAAGCACAGCCTCCCCATCAGGTCTTCTGAGCAGTCTGGTACAGAAATACTGACAAATAACCTGTTAGATGTTAACTGAGAATATAAAAATGCCCCTACAGGGTCAGACCAAAACCCAGTGCAGGGTTCAGTGACCTCCCTGTTGCCAAAGAATGGTCTAGAAAAATGTAAGCACAGGGACACGTCCTTAAATACCCTCTTCCCAACTCAGCTTTGTGACTCTCTGACTTGTTAAGCCAGCAGCAGCGGTAGTGGTGCCTTGGTTTGGATGCTGCGGTGCCCACCTGCAACATTCCAGCAGGAATTCAAGGCCCTCCTGCAGGTGGGGAGCTAACTGATAAGAACTGTTTCTTCATACTGATGTAAGAAGCAGCAGAGTTTGTTTCCTGAGGAGATCACACAATGACTGATTAATGTAGACAGTGAATCTGTGGGGGGAAGTTTCTTCACGATCTGGGAGTGATGTGGAATTGCCACCAAAACCCCTAAGAGCCCTGAGGGGGTATTATCTATTGCTTTTCTATTAGGAGCTCTGTGTCAGTGCTGATGACTTCCTGGTAACTCAGACTTGTACATAAACTACTTTTTTGCTACTTTATGTCTTCCCTATAATCCTTTCATTCTGAATAAATAGGATTTTGCTTTATGGAAGCTGGTTAACCTTATGCTGAACTAAAAATCAGACTTGCAGTTAATTACCAGGATCTGCAGTCTAAAGCCCTGCAATCTGAGCATTTTATATAGAGAACATTGAAGCACAAAGAAATGACTTAGGCCAAAACAGAAAATCTAATCAGACTTGGGCAGAGTTCAAAACAACATTAAATCTCTTATTGTAATTGCAAAACATATTCCAGCAAAAACTGATCATCAAACAGCAATAGGAAATAGCAAAGGTATTAAGAACTAGATAAACAGTATGGCATTTGAGATGCCGTATTTCAAAACTTCATCAAGTCATTAACATACCTGGTAATAGACTACCAATTATTTTTTTCTTTATAGGTCAAATATGTACCAGTATATGGTAGGTATAGAGAAAACAACTCTTATTCAGTTAGGAAACAGGGACATGAAAATGTCTGAGAAACATGCACAGTACGTCTTGAACGAATAACAGAAGCTGCTATCAGAGTGCAGGGTGAAACCCTTCAGAAAGGAACTCCTGTTCTCCCAAACAGCAGAAAGACAAATCCCTTTCTCCTCTCACTGCCATCACTTCATTTCTATATTGACCACCTTCCTTGCCAAGACTGATAAAATAATATTCAAACCCTAAGCCAGCTGCTCTTACATGAGCACGTTTTCTCAAGCCGATTGTACCCCAGAAGTTTGGGTTCATGTTTGGTCAATCATTTTCTGGTTTTGAGAGCAGTCATTTATTTATTTTATTTATTATATTCCAGATATCTGCCGCCCCTCTCCCCCTTTGGCAAGGTGTGCCAGCATAGACAGCTGATCCAGACACAGAATATCCAGACACAATGAACTATTTCTTCACTTGGAGATGTTCCAGAATTTCCTGTGAAACACTGAAATCCTTTGAGATATTGTTGCAAATGTAGTGTGAATCTTTTCCATTATATGTCAGGTCAGCCTGCACGTAATTTGAAACTGCACAAATGGTGATCTGAAGTCCCACAAAAAGCTTCAAAACTTACTGGAGAAAGACTTCAAACCCTTACAACATTCCTAACTCACATCAGCTTTACCTACATTTACCGGGCTTTGGTTCTGCAAAGTGTTTTCGGGGTGAAATACACACTCAGGTAACTCTCTAGTGCTTCAGCCTTGTTTCAGTCTCAGCAAGCGAGTCCCAGAAAGATGTTCAGGCTTCTATTGCCAGGCACAGGGATTCTTCACTTAGATTGCCACTGCCTGGACTCCTCCCTTGTCTGAAGGATCCTGCACTGTCTCTGTTCCCACGCACTGGATCAGCACCAGCTACAGCACAGTCTCACACCTCTTGGGGAAAAGAGGTATGAGGTAAACAGCCAAGACTTGCAAGGCTGGAGGAACAAAGTCTCCAGAGTCCGTATCTCTACCTGAACTGCTCGCTGAAACCAATTTGGAATTCTCTCCAACTGATTTAACACCGTGCCCTTTACAGAGCAGAGGAGGAGGAACAATGCCAGCTGTTCATTAACTGTCAGTCCAACCCACTCCCCCCAGTCACCTGTGCAAACCAACAGCCCCCTGCCAACAAAAAGGGAGGGAAAAACAACCTCTGCTGAAGCTGTGAAAATCAATGAGAGAAAAATCTGTCTCTGAAAAAATATCCATTTCAGAAAGTATTAAGCAGAGCAACCAGCAAAAAGTTTCCTACCAGACTACTTGGGACAGCTGAGGAAAAGAACGGTAGAGGTGTGGGTTGGCTGGAACTCCTGGGAGAAATGATAAATAGCTCTTTGTGACTCTGACAGCAGCTTCTAGCTTGCAGTCTCATGGTAGTCTGTGGGTTTTACACATAAATCGGTTAAAGCCCTTACACTATTAATTTCTAAGCAGGCCAAAAGAGGAATCTGTTTGCAGGTCTCCTCCTCCTGGCCTCTGCCTCAGCACACAAGGCATTTTAAAAGTGACCAGACAATATTCTTCTCTAAAGTGTTACAGCGCAGGATCTGCCATGGTTTGAAAAGGGCTGTGTGAAATCTCCCCTGTGACATGCTAAAGCAGATCAGCCCTCTGTTGAGCTATCAGTGCCATCTCAGGCAACAATCCTGTAAAACAGGGTGGCAGAACCCACAATCCTCAACGTAAAGCAAATAGATGGTTTTCATGGGAACACCTTAATCGTTTTTCTCCCTCTAGTTCCATAGGTTTTCTGGTTTTGCTCTACTCAGCAACTTTTCAGTGGAGGGAGGCACTGAACACGACCTTACAGAATTAGCTACCTGCACAATTCCGATATAAACTGTTCTCTCTGCGGAGCGATCAAAGACACTTTCTTTTTCATCAAAACCGAACATGTTAACTAAACCACCATGACAAACTCTGTGCTACTGCAGTCAAATCTAAATGGCTGCTCAGTGATGCACAACAACCTCTTCTTTTAAACCCTAGCCTGCTTTGGCTCCCTAACACAACCAGTTACAATTAGATTTTTCATTCTTGCCTCATCTCTTCCAACCACCTGCAGTCAGAACATGTATTTCTTATCCAATCAGCTCATGCTCTGCACCTGCCAGTGTGGAGATGACCTGAAGTAAATGGATAACAGAACCCACCTGCTGCCTGATTCCTGTCCTGGGGAAGCCTTAAGAAAGGTTTCAAGGGCTTAAGTATGTTGGCAATAAAGAGCTGCCTTTGGAAGAACATAGAAATAAAACATAAGTCGGGATCATTTGTGGCCTGATTTTAACTATTAGTGGGCTAGATTTTCCGACTCTGCACTTCAGTTCCTTTACCTCAATTAGAACTTGTCAGCACTTCACAATCATAATCAAATTTACTAATCTTGTAAAAATCAGCCCAAAATTTAACCCAGCAGCGCTCCTTAGTGGAAGCCCAATGTTGGATTAACCAGATTCGCTGGAAGTAGAGCAAAGTGAAAGTATGGCAGATGCAATTCTAGCACAGCATCTGTCCATGGTGTGGCTTGAGTGACTCACTCCGGGTAAAATGGGAACTACCTTTAATTATCTCGAACCCAAAGAAAGTCATTTTTGGAAATGCCCATCTGTTATAACACAGTGTGGTTTTTCCCAGGGCTGTTCAAATCCCTCCAACATTTTCAAGCACCCAAGAAAATAATGTTTTTTATATAGGTGACTAAATTTGCAATCTCTTCCTTTCCTTATGTCTGTGTGTATATTATTGATATCTACACATACTGGGGATTTACAACTGTAACTCAGCATCGCTCAGTTTACAGAGAAAACTGAATAACAAAGGACTATCTGACAATACTGGGTGGTGCTGGACAGTATTACTCAGCTTTGTAATTATCTTATCTCTACTTGCACAGCCATAGTTTCAATCAAAAAACCCCCAGTCATTTCCACTCCTACTGCAGATAACGTGGGCCAACAGATCACTTCATCTATGCCTATTTCTCCACAGAGATGATAACAGAAGTACGAACTTCCCTGGGATACTCTTGCATCAGACTCATCTCAGAGTAGGAGGATCATTGCTGCACGATGCCATTTCACCTCAAGTCGGGTTTCCTCAAGACCTCCAACTCAGAGTAGAGGTGGCTCCTGTCTAATTACATATTATTTTATTCATTTCTGCATAACCACACAAATCATACAGTCAGAGTTTGGTTTTCTCGTTGTGGCTTTACAAGGAACAGAAATCACTTTGAAAGCCTTGTCAGTGTTGTCATGTAGCCCTGAGGAGAAGGACTTGGGGGTGTTTGTTGATGAGAAGCTCAACACATGCACTGGCAGCCCAGAACTCCCCCGTGTCCTGGCCTGCATCAGAGGAGGGTGGGCAGCAGGGGGAGGGAGGGGATTGTCCCTCTGCTTAGACCCCTTGGGAGCACCCAGCTCTGTGGCCCCCAACACCAGGAGCTGGAGCTGCTGGAGTGAGTCCAGAGGAGGCCACAGAGCTGCTCCAGGGCTGGAGCCTCTCTGCTCTGGAGCCAGGCTGGGAGAGCTGGGGGTGCTCACCTGGAGAAGAAAACCTCCAGGGCCACCTGACAGCACCTTCAGTGCCTAAAGGGGCTTCAGGAGAGCTGCAGAGAGACTTCTCATGTAGTGAAGGGGGACTGGCTTTAAACTGAAGGGTAGATTTAGATCAGATATTGGGAAGAAATTCTTCCCTGTGAGGGCAGGGAGGACCTGGCACAGGGTGCCCAGAGAAGCTGTGGCTGCCCTTGGATCCCTGGAAGTGTCCAAGGCCAGGCTGGACGGGGCTTGGAGCAACCTGGGATAGTGGAAGGTGTCCCTGCCCATGGCAGGGGAGTTAAAGTGAGGTGGTCTTTAAGGTCCCTCCCAACCCAAACCATTCTATGATAAGAGATTTTGTGCTTCTCCATAGCACTGTGGGGGAAAACAAGGGCAGAAGGACACACAGGTGAGCTCTGCTCACTCCTTGCCCACTGGGTCTCAGGGAAGAACCACGTTCAGCTCTTCAACACTAAGTTAGGCTTGCAATACTTCACTACTTAATTGCCATTAAAAGTTCCCTCCCTCGCTGCCAAAGGAGGAGCAAAGCAACAAATCCTTACAGGGGAAAAAAACAAAAAAAACAAAAACCAAACAAGCAAAGAAAGCTGCAGCTAACCTGTCTCCAACCCCAAGCAAACAAATTCAGCTCCACCAAAGCATCTTTTGGACACAGCTCTGTTCAGCAGCAAAATGAAATTAGCCAGGACTACTTTGCCAAGACTGGGACACACGTCAGCTGCAACCATTGCTACAGTGGCATATACTTAATTTATAGCTTTTACAGAGCCTTATCAGCTCTAATCGTGCTTCTCTCACACTATTTAAACTTACTTAAAAAGAACACAAAGAACCCTGTAACACATATTCCCTAATGCACATTTGCAAGCAAAGCACTTATGGTGTCAAACCCAGCATGACTCACGGTACAGAGCAAAAAGAGTAAGATGATTAAATAGACTGGCTCACCCAGCTTGTTTTTACACATCAATAAATAACTTCAACACAGCAGAAATAGAGATGTGGTTTTCTGTTTGGAGGTAATTCAAACACTGGCTCTTCTTCAGACCTTCCACACTATGTAAAATAGAGCTGGGCAAATAATTCATTATGAATTATTCATTCAATTAATTTAATTTCTTCTGCTCACTAATTAACTATCTTGACTTTTTTGAATGTTTTCATTATCTGAAAATTATTTACTCAACAGTTTCTATGAATAACTCCTTGCCTCTAGATTGTTCACAAGCAGATTACTGCAAGAAATCAAAATTGTAAATTCAAGCTGTGCTGAATAGTTTTAATTAGATATGCAAGTCACATGGAATTTTTCTGGTTCCTTACTGGATATATGGAGAGAAAAAACCCCACAAGAAACCCCGCAACCAACACCACAGATTTCTCCTGCAAACAAACCCATTCCAAGACTGAAACTTATCTGCCACGAAAATTCTTGAACATATTAATTTTATAGCAGAGAATGATTTTATCTTTGGGGAAAAAAGCCCCCAAAAACCAGTAAAATAAGCACTTCAATTTAGAAAAGTGAAACACAGCTTGCATTCATCTATTCTTTAACCACTTCAGCTTCCCCTCCGAGTCTGGGTCCCCTTCCAGGCTGAAGCCCCCACTACAGCTCCCTACACGAGTAGGGCAGAACTGCAGTAGCACTGGGGTGAAGAGAGGGGTCCCAAGTCTCCTCTTTAGTCTCCATCAAGGAGAAGGCCACTTCATGGCCAGTTTAGGTGGCTCTAGGGAAGCTCTTACAGAGGTTGGGTGGATCTTTTTCTGCTTTTTGGAGAAAATTGAGATACTTATGGGGATAAACAAAGAGCCCGGGTGGAGTAACTCTTGTGTTTTGATTCAAATCCTCCCTCTGCACCGGGTTGGGTTTCCTTACAGCAGCACCCAGCAGCGCCTCTGACCCCCAGCTACAGCCACAGGGACTAAATCATGTCCTTGTCTTGCTTGGGTGATGAGATTGTAAGGAGCACGGAAGGGAATGATGGAATGGGAGATGACTACAGGTGACCAGAACGTGGTCAAGAGCAGCAAACATGGCTTGGGAATCATTTATATACACAGACACGAGGTGTAAAAAAAGCCTTTCAGCAGAGCAAAAGAAATATTTCCCTGCATCATCTACTAATAACACCAACAAAAACGTCCTGCCAAAACCCCAAACCTACCTTGGATGCATCTTCTTCCTACAGCCGGTGCTGCTTGTAAATGGGAGTTCACTTCCCCTCCCTCCACGGAGAGAAGAAAGGGAGAAGTTAGGATGGCAAATAATCATGTCTCAGAGCACAGACTGTGTCAAAAGAAAATACAGAACCACAGGCAGCTCTGTCCTGCTCCTCCTCGTGTGGGATGGAAGGTGGGACAACCATGGCCTGCAGGGACTCAGCTGCTGCCAGTAGATAAATCAGGGAGCAATTCCATTGCCAATTTACAGCCACCGATTATATCTGCTCGCCACCCACCTGAGGTGGGGGGAGGACTGTGTTGTGGCCCCTCACCAGGTGTGAACAATCAACCTCAAGGGAGCTCCTGGCACACAGGTGCTGTGAGTGAGCTGCTAAAAACTAGCGTTCAAACTGGGGTGATAGTTAACAAAGTATAGATTTTCATAAGAAACGTGCCAGATTTGGATGTATTCACCCCCAAGAACAAATCTTCGCCTTATCTGTGTGCAGATGATAAATGATTTTGGTTTAAATCCTGAAGTGTCAGTTTGACCTTTTCCTTCAGCACATTAAAGACCCCGTACCCACAGCTGAAGACCTTATGAAACACAAGACTGTGCCTAGGGTTTGCCAAGTGGAACGCTTAACACGCCTTACAAATAAGATTGTCTTTAAAAAACATTTCCAGATAGCCCACGTTACAAATAGATGAATGATTATTTCTGCTAAAATAACCTCCGTCTTTAATCTGATATAGAGTGTTTCCAGCCAACTAAATTCAGTTAAAATTAGTGTCCTACAGTCTTTTTATTCATGCAAAACAGTTTTTCTAGAATACCACACGGACGACCAGTGTTGAATAAAATGCTTGAAGATCTCCTTAAATATTTAGGGCCAAACACCAATTCTGCTCACAAAAACAACCTCGACTCATTTCTTGCCTAGTGGAATTCCACTTGTTAAGTCTCCAGCACAAGTGTTACAGCAAACAGATGAAACTGTTGGTGACAACGTGCATAATGAAGAGACCCCATTCCTTATAGAGAAGGCTAATTAATCATTAGGTGAGTGCTAGTAAATTTTCTGAATCACCAAGTTTCTGACAGACACGCTGTTAAGCCGGCGAAATGCCCGCAGATGTTACTTGCCCATCAGAGGGGAACATATTCTCTTGAGGACTCCGAGCCTCTTGTCACAGTTTATTTATTTATTTTTGAACAAAACAAAAAAAATTAGCAAACCCATGTAATGATTAATGTATACGTGCAAGCAAATGATAATAGCATGAAGCCTATTAATAATTAAAACCAGTGCTGGATTTTAAGATACTAAAGCTGAAATGTGAATTGCTTTCCAGCAGCTCTGGAATGGTACAGTTAATGAATCTATTGCACTGTCTCCCTAATAGCTTCAGCATAACTTAATTCAGAGAAAACAATCCTGAATTTTCACAGCAGGAGTCTCGGTTTTACTTTACTTTCTCCCTATGCCTTTTGGTACTTTACTAGAGCAGTCTCCACACGAAGGCTCCATCACCAGGTCCAGTAACCTGTGTCATTGTCCCCCCCCGCCCAGTACAAAAGCCAGAGCCTTGGAACAGCTCTGTGTTTGCCAAGAATTCCCCACTGCTCCCACGGAGAGCCTGGGGTGCTGGCGAGGACGTGCCAAATGTGCCACAAACCCAAAGGCGAGATCAGACCAACACCAAGCGGCCTTTGTGATACACCAGAAACGTGGATCGGGGTTCTGCAGGATACTCATTAGGACGAGGTACTCCTCAAGGACACCTTAGATCTGCAGTTTCATTTAAATCATCCTTCTCCTTCACAGATGTTATAAGAATGGTTTCAGAAAAACATTAATGAGGGTTTTTTTTTTTTTCAGTATTTCTGTAACGACAGGGACACTTTTCAGGTGCAGAATTCCAGGCAGGGCCTCAGCAGGACTCAAGTCTGAAACCTCTCTTCCTCACTAAACGTTTTCCTTTCAACAATCTTGAACTTTTTTTACCCCTGCCATTACAAAAGAAGCTGGCATACATGAAAACTACCATTTCTTTTATTCCTCCCCCTCCCTCCCCAGGTATTAATTACATTATAGTTCATTAGCTCAGCTCATTAAGACCACAGTACAGGTAGGAAATAGGTAATTGGCTAGGTACAATTATTACATTAATTTAATTAGCTGGTTTGTGCTTTTATCAAAAAGGTGACCTCTGTGGAGTCTGGAATAGGTTTTCCTCCCTTGCTGCTTGCTGGGTTGCAGCCTTGGGTCTGTGATTACCTACGAGGATGAAAAGCAACATTGAAATTGCTTTTTGTGGGGTTCAGGCTGAGGGGAAGAGGCAGCTGCATCCAGATACTGCTGCATGAGAGTGCTGCATTTTAATATAACTGGTACCTCCTCACTTACTTGGACACCACTGCTGCTTTATTGTGTCCAGGAAAAGCACAAGCCTGGATGTGGGGAATGTGGGGCTGTACTGCTCGAGACAGGCCAGATCTCTTAAGAGTCCATGGAAGCCAGAGCAAAAGGGTTAAAACCCATGGAAAATACAGAAAATATTCACACATCTGCCCATGAGCACGGGCTGGCTTGGTGACAGTGCCACGGGGAGCACAGCAAGCCTTTCACCCCGTGTCACTGTGAACGCCTCCACAGGGCTCAGCACAAGCTGCCCCCAACCGCTCCTGGAGGGGGCTTTATTTCAATATTGCCTTAATTAAACAACTAGAATGATTTGTTCCCGAGAACACCACGCAAATGAACACCGTTGATGGAAGCAGCTCTAGGGATGCCTTCAATTAAAAGAGCAATTGGTGGGGGTGGCAAGGCATGGTCCAGTTCCTCATTAAGTAAATGTGACATCTCCCACTGACTAAGGTGGGAGCTGGACAAAGCCCAGAACAGAAAGGGAGGGGATCAAGCAGCAGGTCCAAGTGACTTCAAAACAGCACTAAGAGGTTTACTTGTCACCTTTACAGGAAAATATCTGAATAGTCTACAAAGGGGTTTCCAAAGAATCTTCTCTCTAAACAAAACCTACAGATGCCTTATGTTTAGGTAAAAACGAAGCAAAATTTTAAGTGAAAAAGGGGATTTTTTTTTTTTTCAATTTCATCTCTGCGTTCATTTTGAAAATTTTTCACTTCAAAAATAAAATACCTAAGACTATTCTGAGGTTTAACACTTTCGTTGTATTACAGACACTCACACCTGAATCTCACATTGCTAAAATCTAGGTTTGTATTCTTACTGCTTCAATATTATGTCACTTCCCAATGCTGACAAACAGCACAAATAATACCTGTCTGTTTGTGCAATCACACAAGGGATGGAGCTGGGATTATAAATTATCTCCAGAGAAATAAGAGGCACAAAACAAAAGCTTGTCAAGTCAACTGGAGCAAATTGGTGTTGTGCTGGAACAAACTGGAGAACTAACAAGCAATGCAGATGAAATCATGGACAGCTAGAGCAGATCCATAGTTTATCTTCCAGAGTCAGTTAATGTCAATGTCAGTGGAATTTGCACAAGCAACAAACCCTCAACCTCAGCTCTATGCTAGCTGACATTTCCTTCCTTTTAAAATTGGCAGTGGAACCTAAATTTAACCTCTGGAGAATATGCCACATGACATCTGTGTTCTTTACATGTTCAGCTTAAGACTTTGAAAGCTAATTTATCCATGCAGCACCTCAATAAGTGACTCGCCTAGCAACTACTGAACTTCTGTCACTTGTTGGCTTCTGGCAGCAGAGCCTTTTTCTCCTGAGAACTCATTCTTTAATAATGACCGTCTTAGACCCCTGAGGAAGACACTAATGAGCATTTGAAAATGCCAGGGAAAGAAAAAAAAAAATCTAACAGCATTCACTGAGTTTTGAAGAAACAACACCTGTTAAAAGTGGTCATTGTACCAACAGATTTTTGCAACAAATTGTGCCAGGCTGTGTTATTAGATTCGTATCGAATCTCATGGCCAAAACACAAACACTTAAACAGACGCTTGAAATACTGAAAGCCAAATTAAAAATTTCTTACAAAGTACTGCTTCTGTTATGTGCTTAAGAAAACAGTATGTGAAAAGAATTTTGAGAGAAATATCCCCTCCAAACCAAAACAGCTTCAAAATAATAAAGTACAGTGGCAAAAGTGCCTTCCCAAGATCCCCTGGATCCAGACGTGTCAGCGAAGAAGGACATGGAGAAGTGGCTTTTCCAAGTGACACTGGCCTGTGCTCGCCCGGAGGGGAGGCAGCAGCGCCTCAGACACAGATGAGGCCCTGCACCTTTTTGACAGCATTTCTGCAGAGTTTCTGCAGCTGTGCAGAGAAGGCACAAAGTGTGCAGCCAGGTGTTTACTGCGTTTTCCCTCCTCAGTGGAAGCAGGTTTTCTCATTCCACCTTTGGGCAATGCAAAATAATTCCAGAACTGCAAAATAAACGTTATCGAGAAGGTAAACACATAAGGTCAGAGGGTCTGGTGTCATGGGGACTCCGCCCCACACACCCCGTGCTTTCTGTCCGTGAGGTTTGGGCGCTGTAGGGGTGTGACAGTGACACAGCAAGGCAGGTCTGCAACATGCTTGCATGAGTTTGAAATGGACACACTGAGTACCAAACAAAAGCAGGTACTTCTACCACTTCACAGATATTTTACCGTCTTCCCCTAAAGAAATAAAGTGGTGTTGTACCCAGCTGTATTAGCAACAAATCAAATGTTCTGCAAACACCATGAGACCAGGAGAAAATGAGTCTGAGATATTATCCTTGTTCTTTACTTACACGCCCCCATCTGCAGAAACACTCAACTCTATCCTCCCTTTATATTAGAGGAAAATTAATTAAATGGGTGATAATTTAGAACAAAAGAGGAGAAATAACCTGTAACACAGCGGTATTATTAACGAAGAACTGTTACTTGAGAGTAGATGGATAGATGCATTGAAAGAAAAACAACAAGGAATAATTTAACCGGTATAAAACTCTGTGCCTTTCATATACCCATGGTCATTTCAATAAAATTATGTGCTTGTTTGGGGGGAATCCAGCTCTCCTGAAAGCTAGGTAAGAGTTTAAATTACCCCATCTATTTACAGTTATTGAATAGCAGAGTGCTAAAGGAAGCTGTGTCAGAGAATAGGTAGATATATGCTGATAGCATCTTGTCACCAACCTGAGATGGGCTCTTGCACCTACTTGAATATTCAAGCAACTTTACACAGGGAAAAGAAAAGCTACTCATGTGCATTACTGAAGCATTGTACAAATGCCATCTGAATCAAAATCCTAGATTGGCCTCTCTGTAAAATAGAAGCAATTTAAAAAGTGTCCTGATTCCTGTCTGGAGACTGGAGGCATCGGATAAAGCACTGGGAAAAAACCCCACATATCCAAATTTGTTTGCTCTGCCGGAATTCCTGCACCCACATGTGCTCATGTGCCCATGAGTTTGTGCACTTTGCTCACCCTTCGAGCAAGCGAATGAGCTTGGGAAACTAGCAGAAAAACAATTCAGATCAAAGAGAAACTATGGCTACAGAGAGCAGCCTTCATTCCAAATTCTTAGTTCCAGAAAAAACGTCATCCAACCCACCAGAACAGCTGTGAGAAAAGAAGATTTTGCAATCTCACGAGTTTGGTGTGCAGCCACTGGCAGACCTTAAGCACAGAGCATGGCAAATGGCCAGCGGGGTCAGGGCAACCTCACTCTGGCTTTGGCTACTGAGGGTTGTTTTTCTGCTTACTAATTTCCTCTTTCATTTAATTCAACAAAAATAAGCACCAAGCTGAATCTCAATTGCACGTGGTTAAAATTAATCTCTTCAAATTCTACAGACCCCAAATCCTCTTGGTACGACTTAATTTTTAAGGGATGCCCAGCCATGATTTGCTGTGAGATGAATAATGCATTTATATCACGTACTAGTTGTAGCAAAAATAATCTATAAATGTTTAATAAATATCCTGTAATGCTTTTGGTGAGCATGTTATAAATAAGTAACAATAGATTTGCAATGAAATATTTATATGCATTTTGGCTATTGTTATGCTTTAAGTGTTCAAGGAGCCATTACTAACAAAGTGAATGGAGTTATCAAGGTTATAGATATGTTCTGCAAGCCATTTATAATGAAATGTTCAACACTTAAAGTAAATGCATTTGTAGAGGTTGTTGACAAAGTGTAAGTGTCTAACAAACCATTCATACCAAACTCCATGCAGATATAAATGATACACAGGCATTTGATAAGTTGTTTATAGTGAGACATGAAACTCTCCTCTGCTGGGAATATATTGCAAGTTCCTGTGTGTCGCTGTATCCCATCCCTGCAGCACGCTTACAAACGCATGGTTAGAGCTTGACAAATCCCTTACAACTCATACTATTAAGATCCAGCTTAGCTGTTACATCCAGATAACCTGAAGGGTCAGCAGCATGGATAACTTCCAGAGAGCCACTGGGGTCCAACAGCAGCCGGAGGGTTCTTCCCACGCGGCGTGGTCCTGAATATCCACTGCCCAAGGCGCTGCTGCGGGAGGGACACGGGGAATGTCAAACTATCCACACGTCCACGGCGGTGTGGAGAGCAGCCCTGGGACCAGGATCCGACCGCGGCAGGACAAACTGTACTCCCTCAGCCTGACAAACTCAGAGTGCTCCTGGCGCTGTTTAAAACGACAGGCGTGAGCCATTCCTGGGGATATTAGCAATGGATTTGTGCCGCACGCTGTGATCACACGCTGACCCTTCAGATTTCACAGCACCTGTCCCCGTGGGGAGCACCTGAGGCTGCCTTTGGCTCCCACAGCTGCCCTAGGTGTTGCTGCTTTGTACTCTGACCTTCCTGAGCACTTTCACAGCTCCTTTAAAACACCCTGGGCTCTGCAGCGACCGCTGCTCGCAGCTCTTACTGACCCTCAAAGGCTGAGATGCTCAGGACAGCAACATTGTTCTCGTGACAGGAAATAATCGTGAGTCCTCACTTAGTGAAAAGAGCACTACAAATAGCTAGAAAGGTTTAAAACCTGTCTGAAATAATACCATTAAAGGTGGAAGGATTTAACTTGTTCTCACACAGCCACTCACCCAGGGCTTAACAGTAGGGGATTTGGCTTGGAAAACTGCAGCAATATCAGAACAACAAGTGGAATACAGGAAAAAGTAATACTCATTTCTGTATTTCAGTTAATCTTCTAAAACATAGGACTATTACAGTCTGCTGGAACATGCACATGGCCACAACACAACTGAAAAAGAAATGAGGACTTCCTTTCAGTCCCTCACAAAGATGACAAAGCGGATGCCATCGAAAGGAGGAGGACATCAACATGAGATAAATTAGCCAAATCACTTGCTGAAAATCTGGGATTATATTAAGTTAAACTTCTAAGGAAAGAAATAGAATTTTAAATTCAATAACTTTCGTTGACATTATGAGCTATTGTATATAACCTGTAATGCAAATTTAATTGCGACACTATTTGGTACGTTCCACAGCACTGATTCATTCTGGGGTCAGTATGGGGTTTGCTCCCTTTGTGTCTCTACCAGGAGTGTCAGGCACACGTGAGAAGTATTAGATTTTGCTCTTCGCTTATCCCCTTTCAAATTGCAAAATAAATCTATGAAAATAACCTTCACTCTGTCTTTAGCTACCTGCAAAGGTAAATTCTTATCTCAACTTTATCCGTATCCTCAGCTTTATAGCAACACTAAAACATTAGAGGGAAATACTTTCTAATAATGATACATTAATGAGCAATAAATTACAGGGGAAATACTACTTAGAACATCCATATTAACACCAAATGAGTTCTTCATTATTAATATAGTATCATAAATATAAAAAGGAATTATAAATAATTAGGTTATGACTTTATATTGTTAAACGCTAGAAATTATCTTTTTATTTCAAATAATTTCAGTAGATGTTGGAAAAGCCATCCACCCTTTGGCACAGACTTTCATGTCAAGTGGAGCAAACTGAGAAGGAATGGGGGCTCCAAGGGCATGAGCCCTGCCATGCCTGAATCCAGAGGTTATTTCACTAACAGAGAAAGTTTGTTTTGCTGAGGACTAGAAAATTTGAACTAACACAACCGCAGATTCCAGAAGAAGGAAGTAATAACAATTTTTACTTGTATGGGATAACATCTTTCTTGTTGTGATTATAAGCATTTTATAAGCATAGGAGTCAAATGACAGCCACCAAAACAAAGTGTGTCCCAGTGACCTTGTGCCAAACATCCACACTAGGGCCAACAGCAGCTTTTTGACTGGAGTTCCTCCCACGTTTGCAGATTTTAGACTCTGAGAGTGCTAAGGAACAACATGGACTTTCACCAACAAAATCTATTACAATGAGGCAAACTCAGATTTATTTTCTCATAGTTATTTTCCTTTTCTTCTCTCCTTTCTTAAGCTTTCCCGATAAAATTCCTGGTACATCTACTAAAAACTGCTGATGGTGACACTGCTTCACCACAAAAAATGAGGTAAAAAGAAATAGTGTTTAGGCAGTGCATGAAACAATAAAAAATATTTCTGCGACTTTTCTAGCAGCTGACGAATACCAGGGTAAAGGAATCAAATCCCTTGTGTTAAAGTGAGAAAATGGGGGCTGCACCATGTATAATAATGACATTTCATGCAGGAAAATCTTACCAGGGTATCAGAGGAGTTTGGGCAGTTTAAACTTAACTAAGTGATGGAAATGGGAGAAGGGACCTACAAAAGTGCTCTTTAGTTTTCTGTATTCTCAATATTTAAGGAGGCCCTTCTGCACCAAGATGAATTCGCACAACCCACCATTAATACAGGCTCTGGAAACTTATCACTTCATAATTTTACTTTGTCACAGATCTGAAAGAAAAAATGACATGTACACAGCGAGTGACAAACTGCAATCTCACAAGCGCCGTGTCTATGCAAATGCTGTCAATAAGGTTCTAAACAGCTCATTCATTGCCAGGCTCATACCCAAAATTGAAGCTCCTCTTACCAAGCTCTTGCAGGCTGGAGGTTATTTTTCATTTAGATAACACCGCTTAAAATATAACTATCTTGCTGAGATATCATTTGTCTTGCCCGTTCTTTGAAGAAGCACAATTCAGAATTTTGCTTGCCAGCCTCACAGGGAGATAGGTGAGTGTCACAGCTGCCTTCCTGTGGCCCTGCCCCTCTTCCCATCCCCTCTCCATTCTCCACAGGATGCTCTGCAGGCCACCAGCACTGGAGTGTCTCTGGACCAGCAGCGAGCAGAATCCTGGCCAAATCAGTAAAATACCCACGCACGTTTTCCCATTGTTACTGGGGTCGGATATTTTTGATACTGGGCTGTCCCTGAGGTCACAGATGGGCAGGAGGTGAGAGGCAGCACAAGGGGAGCAGTGGAAGTGCCAGTCAGGAGGACAGGGATGGGACCACCCTGCCAGGCTGCAGTGACCTGTTAGCCCAACTTAGGCTTCTTATGGGAAGCTGGATGAGAAAAGCATATGAACCTCACTGACTGGCCTCAAAAGTGTTTTTGTGAGGGAGTTCTCTGTGGCCACTCCAGGGAGACTGAAGAGCCCTGGAAAAGCAACTGAGGTTTGTATTCTGCTCCAGCATTCCCTGCATGGAAGGAGCAATCTCACACAGTGGGGGACAGAAACTGTGGTCAGCTGAAAAAAAAAAAATACTGCAGAGATGTCTCAAAATGGAAACCAATAAGAAATGCCCAGAAAGAGGAACATGGATACGTAATTATTTAATAAAGGTTTGTGTTTTCATGTGACTATCTTCATGTCATAGTTGTGCTCCAAAATAATAACTATATGAAGAAGGCCTGTAATTAGGAGACATCAAGAACTTCACTGTAAACTGGAATAGCCTGTCAGGCCGAGATTTCTCTTTCACAAACTCTTGGAATTGCAATGACAGGAGTTCATTTAATGGATAAAAGACAGCGATACTGCTGCTTTCTTGTGTTACTGATCTTGCTTCTAATGAGAAATGGTGGGTTTTTTCCCTTTTTCTGTTGGAAATTATGCATTGAGCCTCCAGCCTGCTCGGATGCATTCAGTGCAATTGAAAAGGTGCTCCCAGTTTCTGAGGCTGTATATTCAATTAATGTAATATGTCACAACATTTTCAAAATGCAAGTTTCTTAGAAAAAGAGACGTTACTGTGAAAGAAGGAACTTTAAATACGTGTAAAACCCCTTTTCTTGGGAAAGTATTTGATTCAAATTGTTAGAAGACAAAAACCCATAAAGGTCTCTCTTATGCCTTCCTTCTTAATCTTCAGCCAAAGTTTCAGCACCATAAACTGCCATCAATAGAAGCTGCATCTCAGGAATGAAAGGAATATATGGCCTTTAGAGAAAGAAATTTTTACACTTAAAAGAGAGAGAGGGAACATTTCTATGCTTTGCAGTCATTCAGCATAAAATTACTTACTTATTATTCATGACTATCTTTAAATGCTTTATTGAAGCATAATGCAAAAAAATACCTGCTCATACTTAAAACCCAAAATTTCACCTATCCATTCTACATTTGGGTTTTGTCTTCAACATCTGTCAAAAAATTCCATTATTTCCCCTATTTTTTGACATTGCCAGGTCAGTGTACCAATCATTGCTTTGGTGTGACAGGGTCAACCGCCCACCAAAAAAAAAAAAAGACCCACAAAAAAACCCCCAAAAAACCAACCAAACAAAAAAACCAACAAAAACCCAACCAAACAAAAAAAAAAAACCAAAAAAACAAACGAAAAAAACCCCAAACAAACAAACAAACAACCGCAGCAAATACAGTTGTACTGTTTGCAAAGCAGAGCTAAAGATGGGGTTGTTAAGCAAGAGCAAATGAGAGTCTGAGGTGCAGCAGGGCTTGCTTTGTGTTTTCAGTTCCCTGGGACCCTCACACTGGATATTTTCCTTAAGGCTTGCTGGAGCGTTTGGTTCCTTGAACACAAAAGCTTCACACACCTCCAACTAAGCTGTCTCATTTCACATTGAAATCCTTCGGTTTATTCCTCTCCTGTGTGCTCAGGATACACAGGCCGTGCTTTCTCAGGTGTTTTGGGGAGTAGGGGAATGGAGGCTCCTGATTTCCTCCTGCAGCCCGTCTCAGACCCTGTGCTTCTGCAAATCCTGGTGTATCAGCAAGCCTTTAGCCCTACCTGGGGCTGCATCCCAGGGGAGCAGCAGAAAAATCAGCTTGGGTTTCTATGTAAAAAATGAACTTCTGAGGAGCAGGCAACTATCCTCCCGAATCTGGCTGGGAAACAACACAGCAGAGAAAATATCTGCCAGTGCCTGGGTCAAGCGTGGATTCAGATCAATTCCATCAAAGCATTAAGCAGACAGGTATTAAACACTTATTTACAATTTGCAAAGATTATGAAGAACTGCATTAAGTGAAGGAAAAACAGTGATTTTGTTCAGCAAACTGTTTCATCTCTTAATGGTTGCAGATTTTCTGGTGCCAGGAACCATTTTCTGCTTTATTTCCAACTTCAGGTTCGTGCAAGTCCTTCTCAGGTAGAAAGTGAGAGTGGGGTGACTTTCCTTCCTGCTCTCCTCCAGCTTTACTCAACAGAGCCGACGTTTCACAGATGTCCCAGAAGCACCCTCTGCTCACCTGCATTTCCCATTCCCTGTTACCACTGCACTAGGCACGCTTTCCTCACTGTCCCTCTGGTTTCTCACAGAGCAGCCCAAGCTACGCTATTTCACTCAGATGTAAAGCAATGGCTAAAGCACTGACACCCTCCTTTTCTCTGCAGCTCCTAGGGATCACCCTGCTAGGGTGGGTTGTTTGCCACACTGAGCTTTGATCCCCTATAATTAATTAAAGAGAGGCCATTCTAGTCGCCACCACCCTCTCCCTCCAGGTTTACTCCTGGCTTGGAAGCCCAGCCCTTCCTTGCTCCAGGAATCACCCTCTGGCAGCAGGAAGCCCTGGAAAACAGCGACCTCGTCCCCATCCCAGAAAGCAGCCAGCCGAGTTCAGCACATCCCAAAGGCCTTTCCCCTTTTTTTTTTTAACATGAACCCAGGGTACACACCTGAGGCCGTTCTGCAAATGAATGGACTTCTCATCCCTGCTGGTTGGAAGTTCGCTCTTTGGGCAGTGATTCTGGTGGAATGTAATCATTTAAGTGTGATTTACAGCGGGGCTCTGTGCAGCTGGCTTAGTGCAAGGTGAGTGCACAGCAGTGCTTTAAGAGTCCTTTTCCATTAGCAGGTATGTTTTTCAGCTGGCTTCCCCGCCACTGGAAGAGTTATAAACGTAACGTATAAAACACTGTTGGTAAATGTCTGCGGGCTAAGAGTGGGTTTAGTGCTTGTCTCTCCGAAGGTGAGATAACTACATGCCTCTGGAAAATAACCTTCCAGGTGATAGCTGTGACTAAAAATTTGATGGGGAGAAGGAAGAAGTGTTTACTGTAGTGAGCTTAAAAGGAACATCTATTCAGAAGCAGATCTAGGGGGGACAAACAGCCTTCTCTTTTCTGGCATTGCTCTTCTTGCTTACAGGCTACCTTTCTGAAGATCCACACCGATGCTAAATGGCATTAATAATTGCTAAGTTGTATTAAATTGCATATCAATCAAATTAATAATGTCTACTGTACTCGAGGCATTTAGGTTCTTCAAAATCACTAGCATCTGCTCCTATTAAAAATGCCAGATGATTTGCAAATCCAAACTTTTGGTGAAAAACGTTAGCTAACAAGGTGAAATTAAAATTTACATCTTATTCCAGCATAATGAATATAATTAAAAAGAGTGATAAAATCCTTTGATTAACCCTCATCCCATTTTGCACAGCACTACTATGCAAATTAAACACTGAAAACTTAGTACCAGCAGAAGATTCTAATATAAATATATTCTAATTTAAAAATTAAGAAAATATAAAAACATGCCACTGGATCTGTGACTGCACCCTTTGTCACTGCTGAGCTAAAGAGCATAACTGGGGGCGTATGCCACAGTGAGATAACTCATGTCTTGAGTTACTGAGGGATTAGAGTTTGTTCCTCTTTCTTCCACCAGGCATCATATTATTCCCACAATTATTTTGGTGTATAATTTAATTAGCCTCCCTACTATAATCAAGCTGTGCTCTGTCATCAGAAACGTTCGAACCCTGCAAAATGCGCATCAGAATTGCTGCGTTCTGGGTTGCTGGGTTTTGTTTTGGTGCTTTCAGCTCTCGTGTTATTTTTCTAGTGGTAAAGTCCTAACAAAAGCCTTCATTTCGAGTTCTGCCTGATCGAATGGCGTCTGGCATGGCTCTGAGCACTTCAAATCTTCGTTCAAAGTCCTCTCAGTTGGCTCCCCAAGAGTCCCTCCTTTGGTCTCCATGAAGGCCTCGGCTGAAGACAAAAGCACAGCAGCAGCAGCTCTGAGTTTTCGGGTTTCTTGTCCTTCCGTGTGGATGCTTGGTTTGCAGGACAAGTCCTGGGTTCCTGCCTGCACTTTTTCTGTGGGTAAGCCTGCTTTTCTAGCATAGGGCTAGGACAGCTAGCAAGCGTTCAAAAAAGAAACTTCTATAATTCGCAATACCCGTCCTGCAGAGAAAACTATCGCTGTGCAGGGGCACAGATGAGGGGTACGAGGGCTGTGGTCTATCTCTCAAATCCCAGCTGCTGCTCAGAAGTACCGTATACAGAGCTCTCTACCAAATCTACGGTAAGTCATTGACCAAACTACTTGTCTGCTTCTCCCCCGCCCATCCAAATTAGAGTAGCTAACTTAATGAAAAATGATTTTTTTTCTTTTTGTTGCTTAGGAGGGTCTGAACATAAAGCTCTTATCACCGAGCCACAGCTGTAGGATGAATCCTTTAATCACAGCCTTCCTCCTTGAAGAAGAATATAGATTTATGACCGGACTTTGGTTACTGAGCGAGAAAGAAATATTGCCAGCAGCCACCATACTACTTCCCATAGGCTGTAAACAGCTTTAATCTGCTTTAGCTGTCATTTTGAAGTCGAGAGATATTAGAGTACAATGTAATTATGTAGTTGTGGGCAGAAGCACAGTTTATTTTCTTTAAACCGAAGTGGCAGAGGTACATTTGTAGCCTGTGCCTAAACAAACAAATCCTCCTCCCTTGCTCTGGCTGCCACCATGGGCGCAGCAGTTCCAGCCCTTCGGTGCTGCTTTACTCCTCCTTTCCTGGGGACCCTGGGTCCCCACCACACTGGGACTCATTTGTCTCTCTCTCCCAGACACACAAAAAAGAGAATATTTTCTTGACTAAAAGCTACTGGAAATGCTGTTTTTGTCAGGGGCACCCCAGGCACATGTTCACCTCTGAGCTTCCCAGGGCAAGAATCTGCTCCCATAAGCACAGACACTCCTTTTCTTACTTGTTCAATATCACATCTGTCTGTTGCTATAGAGGGAGTATTAGAATAGCCTGGTTAGTTATCATTTATCTTTGCTTTTCTATTTAATAGGGCTTGTCAGGAAAGAAAACTCCTACTTAATGATTGCACACCAAAAAAAGGGTGTTTAGCTTTTCCCCTCATCTCTAGGAAAAAAGAAGGCAGTTCCCTTTGAATTTTTTTTTTTTCAGGAAAGACTGCTAAGTTCAAGTCTGGAATATGCAGGCTCCAGGTACAGCACTTATTGGAAGAGTTTCCTGTGTTCCAGGTGAATGCTGTAAACACTCAGCTACAGAGTTATCTGACGTTCTGGTTTGCCTGCAAGGTGAAATTTCTTCAACACAAAGTAAGACCAATCCTCTCTCACAGTTCCTCCACTGCCAGCCAACAAGATACCCATTCCTCAAATCTTTGCAACCTTTAGTTCCATCCTGTCCTTGAGAAATCTTTACGGTCACTTTCTACCAATATTCTCAAAAGATCCACTTCACTAAAGCAGAGTCCTACGTGCTTAAGTCTAACTTAATTCAGCACACCATCAAAACACCCAGTTTTACTGGAATCTGACATTTATAAAACTGTAATAAGCATTTAGATATGTTTCCTCACCTTATTTATTAAGTGAACATAATGAATTTACATGGGTTGCTGTCATTAGAGAGCACTTGCCTCTTGGTCCGAGATTTCAGGGAAGAAAATTCTAAACTATACTTTCCTCTTTATGTGATCTAATACTGCTGTCTTTCCACGAGTTAAGACAACAAAGTGCAGATAAATTGCCGTTTTCCTGGGTATATATTGTTTTATGTTTCATATTGCATTTTAAAATTCATCAATTGAGGGATCTTTTTGCCATCAGCTACATCCTATTGCCTTTGCAAGGAGCTGCTGTGACTATTATGCAGGACACTGCAGACTCTCTGGATTTCCATACCAATAATCTCCTCCTGATGGAGTTTGTCCACCCCCCAAATTCTATCAGAAGCTGCTTAAAATATCTGGGCCTGATCTGTGCTGGATATCATCAGTTCAATCGGTTTTAGGTGGTGCACAGACAAGATGTCACGAATTAATACCAGTGTGACCTAAAGAAAATATATTTGTTCATTCTTTGGCAAAAAGAATGGGAAAAGAAATTAAAGGCAGTGCATGGTTTATTGGATGAATTAAAAGGAGTGATGTGCTATAGCACCAGGAGCAGTAATTATCAATTCTGTCTGAAAAGGCAATAAACAGTCCTGCAGGGCTTTTTGCAGCATCATTTTGCCTCTGCATTCCAGCCAGGCACCAGTCTCCATGGAATCCCAAGAGCTATCCAAGCAAATCATTCCCACTAAGAGCAGGACTTCTCCCAGCAAGCCCTAAAGATCTGGGTGCTGTGGGCCTGTCAGGAAGGTCTGTCGGGCTGAACTGCTAATTTCAGAAGCTGAGGAAAGTGCACCTGTGGTAAATATGAAGAAGGAAAACACAGTGGCACGTGCACTTTGAGTGCCCTTACTCCTCCCCTGCAGCTCCCTCGGTTCTTTACTCAAATGAAAACACAAAAAGGAGAGGCAATTTTAGTGTCACTTCTGAGCTATAAAAAATGAAGACGCAGAGCAAAGAGGACAGGAAAACTCCAGCACAGTCTCAAAATGAAAACACTCAGCTTCAAAGATTGAGAAGTCTTCTCAGTAAGGATTAACATTTCCAATTAATAACTTTTATGATAAATTGTTGTGATAATTAAATGAGAAGAGAGATTGAGTGTGTAGCAAATGTTCTGGAGAGTCAGTGACTGCAAATTTCTCCATTCTTTTCTCCATCAGCATTCACCAGTCATCCCAGACATTAAAATGAACAGTTAAACACAATCATGTGCAAAACAGCACCACAGTCATTAAAAAAGAGATAAAAAAAAGAAACAGAAAAACCTAGAAAGCAGTCCTGCAATTTCTATTGGATGTTCATTCAAAACTGGCATCTTCTAGTGGGACATACCAAGATAAAGATAACCATCACGAGTATCTTTGTTGGATTAATGCCATAGGTGGGGTCACACTGACACTCTTTTGTAGTAAGCTTTATGATTAATAAAACTGCTTGGAAAGTGGTTTTTCTAATGACAGACAGATATATATTGTATGACCCAAGTTCTTCCTAATACCATCTTATTGTCAAAATGCTGAGAGAGAAATTTGATATGATTAATGTTCTCCCTCCCTCCCTTTCCCCCACACTGATCAAACACAAGAAGGCTAATCCAGCGGCCTACACTGAAGCAATGAACAATAGAAAGGTGATTTCTGCAAAATTCAGTTCTCTTACCTTAAGAAAAACCTTTAATTTCACTCATTTTGCACTACAAATAATTAAGGGATATGAGTCCGAGTGCTGGCAGTGATCCCCAGAGATCGGTTAAATCTGTTTCCCTGCCTGCAGGCAGAAAAATCCTTCGTGGTATTTCCCAACATGTGTGTCTATCTGAGCCTTTTAAACATCCACAGGCAGCATCCCCAGCCACCCTGCTCCAACCTTCCATGGTCAGGGAAAAGCTTTTCATGAGAGCTGAGCTAAATTTTCATTTCCATGGTTAGAACTTCTTACCCTATGTGCCACCAGCGTGGAAAGCCTGCAGCTTCACCGATGTTTGAAACTTACCCAGGGTGACATTTTTGTGAAGAGATGTGATCCCAGTGCCTGGCTGCATATCCCTGCTGCGGCCCTTCTGATGGCTCCAGCTACTCCACATCTGTCAGCTGAGCTGCTGCTCCAGCTGAAAATGAATGGAGAAAAACAACAGGGTGGTTTTGAAGCAGATCCATGGCTGGGAGGGAGCAGGAGGTCAGCTTGAGGGTTGAGACTCCTGATGTTGCTGCTACCAAGAAAAACCTCTCTGGAGCATCAGCCCAAGATCCTTTCCCACTGAAATTTCTACCCAGACAGCTGTTTTCCATGCCAGGTTTAGGCACTTGATTATTCCTGTGTAAGCCCAGTACCTCTCTTGTCTCTGTTTATTAGAGGCATGCATCTGGAACAGTGCTACATATCTATAACAAAATCATATACCCAAGCATCCTCAACCTCCTGCCATCCAGCATTCAGGTTCCTCCGAGCTGGTAACATCTGCAAGTCTAATAAACCTCCCCTCTACCACGTCCTCCTGATCACAATTAAAAGAAATTAAATAGCATCAGTATTACCCCCAGATAAAACGGTGAGCTGGTTAATGCCTCTGTAATTGAGGACACCTGATAAACATTTTAATAAAATAAAAAAAAAAAAAAGAAGAGAAAGCTGTTGATGCATCATTCAATTAGAAATTAGGCCTCACTCCTAACTCATCAGCTGAAATATCAGAACAACTGGAAAACAAGCATGGCAAACACAGCAGTCATATGTGATAATGAGCCCAGGTTCTTGAGAAAATTGGCTTTATTGGTTCCTTTCTCAGACTGGCCATGATGGATCCTCAGAGAGATGCAAAAAGTACAGTGTCTACTCTTGTTATTTTATTGCAGCTACAATTACAAGCCACAGCTTGCAAAGAAAAAAGAAAGACCACCTTTCAGGAGGAGCAAAACCAACAAACACTTGATAGGAAAGTCCTGTAGTTACCTATGGACTAAAGAAAATCAGCTTTCAGCCACTTCAATAATATCACTGTTTGCATTCAGTGGTGATCTCTAAGCTGTTACAACCTCTGTGATCCTCTGATGTTATTGAGGCCAAACTCTTCAGAAAACCTAAGAAAACTTTCTTCATGTTAACACCAGCAAGCCCCTCTATGGTCTCCATGGGGAAGATGGAAACACCAGAGAAAACTTTGAAAGACACTATACAAATTCATTTCTAGCAAAACCAAAAAAAGCTATTAGAAGTGTTAATTGTGGCTACCAGAAGTTTGCTTGTGAAGAAGAAATTTGTTGAAAATTCAGAAGTTCTTATATAAGGTTTGTTTGCATTTTCTCCTCATAAAAATCTTGCTGATGTGGAATCAGGGAGGTAAAACGGGAAAGGTGAAGGAGACCCTATCCAAGGTAACCATCGTTATCCAAACACCAGTGTTAGGAGTGTAGGTTTGCTCCTTTCCAGCCAAATTCCCCAACCACCGGGATCAGCAGTCACACTGTTCCTCCCTTCCCCCACAACCAACATCTACCTTTTCTTCACTTGCTTCGTGAACCAGAATTCTTTATTTCTTCTCTAAGCCTTGAGAAACGGGACACTAAATTAGATAGACTACTGGCTAATCTGTTAAGGTGTTTCTTGAACTCCTCACAGAGACCAGTTCTTGGAGAGCTGAACTCGTGAAGTTAAAATTCATTTTCTGTGGAGAGAACCAGTACGAGGCTTTTGTGCCGTTTCTCAGCCCTACAGCTGTTGTGCTGTGCAGATACATCTTTAACCCATTCACATTACTGAGCGGGAGCTTCAGGATTTTGTTCAGTCATTAAATAGACTCCAGAGAAGAAAGAAAGAAAAATAACATTTGTTTCACCTACACAGGTTAAAATCCTACAGGATGTTTTCTACTTAATAGAACTTTTAAAACAAAGTTCAGGCATGTAATTTGCTGTTCACAAGGGTGCAGTGCTACCTCTAACCACTTCTTCATGTCCCTTCCTCCACCTCAGAGACTGCAAATCAAACACTTCTTGAATAGAACAAAATTGTTAAAGTACAGCAGTTTCATTTTAACACCAGAAAAAAAAATATATTTATGATTAGAGCATTATGTGCTAATATAACATTCAACAATTAAAATTACTTGCATCCAAATTTTATTGCCAGTTAATGGCATCTAAAATAATATTGATAACAAATGACGCAGAATATCTTCCCAGAAGTCTAATTCTGATTCATAAAATTGTTTCCTGTACTGGCTTGAGTAATGATACAATATATAATGGGAATAATACATCCCAGTTGTTGACAATTTTCTGCGAGTTCTACGTTAGAGTTTTCTTTAAACTTAGGCAGAAAGCTCAGTAAAGTAAACTTCACACAATATTGGTAAGTGGGTCTAAAAAGGTGTCTGAAACCAGCTGGTTTTCCCTGTAGTTCTAACAATACAACAGGGAACACCAAAACAGACCCCACACTCGACAAGATTTTCACATTTCCAAGGATTCTCAATAGATTCCAGTCCGAGCACACCCAAAGATGGCCCCGTTCCAGTGACCACAGTACAGCCAGGAGTCCTTCCAACCCTGACGGGCAGAACCGAGGAGCAATCAAAGGAAACTCCGGCTCACCGGTACACAAAGAGAAAGGAAGCAGTCAACAAGAACCCAGGCCGCTGCTAATTAGCCAGGTTTTCCCCTAGCTCCGAGAGCCTTCAGAAGTAAGGATTCAGCTCGTTTACATGTGCTGGAAGGTGAGCACTCACTGATGACTCCAGAGAGCAGCAGGGAGCGGCTGAAAGCCAAGCACTGAACTGCTCTTTTTATTGCTCACCTAACTTTGCAGTCCCGGGAATTCCACGGAGTACAGCACACACACTCCTCCAGTGGGGGATTTTTTTAAATTTTTTTTTATTTTTTTTGCTGCTCTTCATTCTCCCCTCACGGAACTCTTTAGAAGGAGTCCAGGAGAGGCTGTAACTCCTTTTCAGAGCCAAGTCATTCCGAGCATGCTGTGCATAGCAAGTGCTCTGCGGTTGCCCTCTCCGACTGCACCAGTTCTCCCCGGGTGCCACAGACAGGGCTCTGTGCAGTCTCTTTGGCTACATTTGGCAGAAATTAGGGTCATCAATAAAACAAGTCATAGCCACAGTACAGACTCCCTTGATTCACAGCAGCAGGGAATGCTACATCTTAAAGCAAGTGCTGTCATTTCAAATGTCACCCAGTATGTCACCAAATGTCACCTTCCTGGATTTTTTTCTGTAATGACAGTTTAAAGCTATATGTGATGTTTGCTGAACTCCCTGGTAGATCATCTGTTATGTTCCACTTCAAAATCAGATGCTAGACCTCCCTGACATCTGGCAAGCAATTGCCCTGTAGTTACAGCAGTACAAAATGAAAAGAAACCCCAAACACCTCCCCACACACACACACACACACACACACACTCGTGCATGCACACACACATATGCTCACCAAGCCTTTACCTCTCAAAACACTTTATAAATGTCTTCTAATCCACACATGCACTTAGAGATCACAGCAGCACCTTCACCTTTCACTGCCCATGTTCAATTGATTCATCTATTTGTGGTCTTGAGGGGTCACTTCTCTGGGAAGGTGAGCATTTCTCCAAAACCAGAGCTTACAAAGTGCCTTTTTTTTTTTTTTTTTT